>CAUYQV010041572.1:0-20466 GCA_963574575.1 Galagoides demidoff
CGGGCGTTGTGGCGGGCGCCTGTAGTCCCAGCTACTTGGGAGGCGGAGGCAGGAGACTTGCTTGAGCCCAGGAGTTGGAGGTTGCTATGAGCTGTGATGCCATGGCACTCTACCCAGGGGGATAGCTTGAGGCTCTGTCTCAAAAAAAAAAAAAAGTTATACAGCTATCACCATTATATAGTTCTGGAACATTTTTACCACCCCACACAGAACCCCTCCATCTGTTAGCAGTCACTCCCCACTCTTATCTTCCCACATCACGTTGGTACCTTTATGATTGACCTGTTCCTTCCTTCCAGATCTTGGTACCGATGGAATCACTACCTCCACTGAGACCAAAAAGTTTCTCTTACTGCACCCTGCCCTGAATTGCCACTGGGAGGAAGGAAGTCATGCCTTCTCTGTATGGACAGACTGTTTTCAGAAGAGTGAAAGAAAATCCCTGTTATCAATGAAAACCCAACTGTTACCTTCTTCAGGGGCGAGGCCCTCCAGAGATCCAAACTGTGATTGAACCGTATTCTAACTCCTAATGCTCTTGACATACATAACCCTTCCTAGGAGTTGACCATTTTCACCTTCCTCGCCTGCGCCCTTACTGTCTAGTTTCAAGTACTTTAGACAGCTTCACTATGGCATAGTCTTTCAGAGAAAGGACTTCTTGTTATTCTCCAACTCACCTCTGGGCTTCTGGGGATGGCCATTTGCCTAATGTGCCAAACTATTAGCAGGTGAGACTCTGAAGTTAGCCATAAGATCTGGACTGATCCCCAAAGCTGTGGAAAGATTTGAATCTGGTATCTCCCCCCAAAGCCTTCATGTTTTCTCTGTTCAGAAAAGTTTTCTGAGTGAATCTTCATTTTACTCCTTTTTTTCCCCCCCAGATAGAGTTTCAGTATGTTGCCCTCAGTTGAGTACTGTGTTGTCACAGCTCACAGCAACCTCATACTCTAGGGCTAAAGCGATTCTCTTGCCTCAGCCTCCCAAATAGCTGGGACTACAGGCGCCTGCCACAACACCCCGCTATTTTCATTTTTATGTTATTTTATTTTTTCAGACAGAGTCTTACTATGTTGCCCTGGGTAGCACCCAGCTATGTTTAGAGATGGGATCTTCTTGCTCAGGCTGGTCTGGAAGTCTTGACCTCCAGCAATCCACCTACCTTGGCCTCCTAGAGTGCTAGGATTACAGGTGTGGGCCACCTCTCCTGGCCTTGATTACTCATATTAGTTGTTATCTGGTGGAAAGAGCACTAGATTTTTTTTTTTTTTTGAGACAGAGTCTCATTATGTCACCATCAGTAGAGTGATGTGGCATCACAGCTCACAGCAACCTCAAATTCTTGGGCTTAAGCAATTTTCTTGCCTCAGCCTCCCAAGTAGCTGGGGCTACAGGCACCTGCCACAATGCCTGGCTATTTTTTTGTTACAGTTGTCATTGTTATTTATCTGGCCCGGGCCGGGTTTGAACCCACCAGCCTTGGTGCATGTGGCCAGCACTGTAACTACTGTGCTATGGGCGCCGAGCCTCACTCCATTTTCTTTTTAACCCTGCTCCCTTTTCAACATCCGAATCCATCCATTTTTGTGTCCTCCTGTCCCCAAGTACATTGCTCCATCCGCCAATGCTCCTCTGTCTGCTCCTGCCGGCCCCTGTCTGCCCAGAGTTCAGGCTGCTTGCTCTTTCTCTCCCTCTCTGTTTCTCCTTATCCAGTCCTCTCTCCTTTCTCTCGGCTGCAGAAAAGGAAGAACACAAGAGCAAATACACAAAAATTATGCTGGCAAAATACCTGTATATAGCCCCTTCCTGTTTTTACATCATGTTCTTTCCTTAATGTGGAATTTTCCAGCACAATGTTTAACTCAGGTGTGAATTTTGAAAATGTCTCTGTAACATTTTACTTTTTTTTTTTAAAAAAAAAGGAAAAAATACCAAAGTGTGAAATACTGTGCTAGCTTCCACAGCGTTCCCACGTGGGCTGGGAATCTTTGTTGATTTTTTCGAGAACATTGTCACTAGAGTCTCCTTTTCTGTGGGCCAGTGTGTAGAGGAATAACATGAAGCCATTTCAGAAATGGTAACTTTAAATAGAAAAGACTACAGATCCAGGAAACTGTTGAGATTCAAAGGAATCTCTCTGTTCCTAAATGAATTTGTATAGTGATTATAAAACCTATTCCACTCTTGATAAGAAGAGGTTTAGATTGTGTCGTTCTGTGCCTTTTTGTTGTGGAGGGGATGTAAGAACATGGAATGGGATGGGAAAAATGCTTCGGATTGGTTCATAAAGTGTATTATTCCCAAAACTTCAGGGAAAGATGTCATACATTATAGGGGACCCTAAAGGGTTCAGAGTTCTTACTCTTTGTGACAGAACCACCTTGAGGGAAGAGTAGGCAAGAGATTAGTTTCTCAGTTTTGGAAGGGTGAGAATGGCAATTGTTTAAGGTAAAGTCAGTTTAGAGACTTAAGAGATGGAGGCTGAGGCTGATATCGTAGCTCAGCTATCCCAGATGTCAATTATTCATTATTTACAATGCAAAACAATAAATATTTAAGGCAAAGGATAATTTAACAATCCTATACATTTGGCTTTGGACTGTGCTTTGACTTTTGGCAGGCGGTTGAGGGGCAGGGAAGCTATCCTTGTGGTCTCCCTTAGATTAATACAAATTTAAATGGCTACCATTGCTGAGTTAACATTTATTTTGGGAAAGGGAGACTCTTCAAGCAGGTAATGGCTGATGGGGAAAAACTAAAATTAGGTTTAAACATTTGTTGCAAATAATAATATCCACGTGGGGAATTGATACACAAATTGTTAAGAATTAACTGTGCCTGATGCTTGAATGGGACTTATGTTAAGTACTCTATTTCATGCCATGACATGGAAGAAGGCCTATTGGTCGTGGTTACTTTCTCAAGATCTAGTTAAAAGGGGCTGGGTGTGTAGCAAACAGACAGAGGAACCTTCAGTAGTAATTTAAGCATACAAAGGGACTACTACACCACCCATGGGCCCATCTGTGCATATATCTACATAAACATACACACACACACACACACACACACACACACACGTGTGCATTTCCCCTGTATACTCACATGTTAGAGCTGACCGTTTCCTACAGCAATCCTGGCTGCCTCGACAGCCTGCTCAGGTGAGTGGTGAAAGTTGATCCCCTGCACTGCCCCAAATTCTGCTTTTCATGCATTTGCCTATGGTTTTATGAAAGAAATAGAATTATAGCCCTCATGGTACAGCCTCTCGTAGCTTCTCTTCCCCATTAATTGAGTTGCTGAACAGAGTCAAACTTGAAAGTGGCACAGATTCACTTCAATGTCTGCATAATTCTATAAAATCCGTAATTCCAGGGAGTTTAACGGTGGCTCGATTAGCTTCTTCAGCATCTAATTAGGGTCAGGAAAGAACGTCCAGGCGCTGTGGCTCACACCTGTAATCCTAGCACTTTGGGAGGCCAAGACGGATGGATTGCTTGAGCTCTGGAGTTCGAGACCAGCCTGAGAAAAAGTGAGACACTGTCTCTACTAAAAATAGAAAAATTAGGTGGGTGATGTGGTGGGTGCCTGCAGTCCAGCTACTTAGGAGGCTGAGGCAAGAGGATCTCTTGAGTGCAAGAGTTTGAGGTTGCTGTGAGCCAGGACACCATGGCATAGTACCCAGAGCAACAGAGTCAGACTGTCTCAAAACAAAAAGAGCATCCAAGCACAACAACCAGCCATTGCCAAGGGAGAAACAAAGAAAAAAAGATTGCTGCTGCTGCTTTTCAAATTTTCTTTCTTTTTTTCTTTTGTACTCTGACATTTAGTTGATTCAAAGCTGGCGGGCCCAACTCTGGGTTTCTAAGACAAAGTAAAGACTTTTGGTCTGACTCAGAGAGTTAGTTTATTAGTCCCATGACTCACATCAGGTAACCTCCTGATCCCCAGGTTTCCAGGGCAGTGACCTTCCTCCATGTGCATCCTGCAGGCTCCTGTCATATTGTGCTGCCTCTTCTGCTTCCTCTCTGTGTAGGGGACACTTCTTTGAAATTGTACTTTTTTTTGTACCCCCATACCTAACATTATGACTAGCACATATTAGCCAATTAAGATTTTAAAACATGGGCCAGGTACGCTGGCTCACACCTGTAATCCTAGCACTTTGGGAGCCCAAGGCAGGTGGTTCACTTGAAGGCAGGAGTTTCAGACCAGCCTGGGCAACAGTGAGAACCTGTCCCTACAAAAATAAAAGTTAGCTTGGCACGGCAGTGCACACCTGTAGACCCAGCAACTGAGGAGGCTGAGGCAGGAGGACTGTATAAACTCAGGAGTTTGAGGTTGCTGTGAGCTATGATGATGCCACTGCACCTCTAGCCCAGAAAAGGGAGACTGTTTTAAAAAAATATATATACTTTTAATGGAATTCCTTTCCCACCCTCCTCTCTAAATAACTTCTAACACCCTTCACTGAGGTAGGAGCTGTGAGTACCTAAGAATATAGTAAACATCTGAAGGAAATTTTTGTTGTGTGGACACAGCATATCTTGGTGATTAAGGACATGACCTCCAGAGTCGTATTGGCTGGTTGTGTACCCAATTCTGTCTCTTAATAATCATGTCACCTAGAGAAATTCTTGAGTGCCCTTTGCCTCAGTTTCTCACTTGTGAAATGGGGATAAAAATAAGGGATAACCTAACCCATCTATAGAGTTGTTAGTGAGGATTAAATGAATATATATATGTTAACACACATATATAGACCAATGGCTGGTATATTACACTGGGGGCAATATAGATGTTACTTGTGGTCATTGTGATTCTTAGTATCATTAAAGTGAATTGGTGGAGAGTTTCCTGTCCCCTGCTCTTCCCGAACAGCCTAGAACATTTTTGGGGATACTATTGTTGACACGGATCTCATTGGGTGGGACAGGGGTTGTGGCCAAAGATATATACATTAATAAAATTTAATCCCAGGTAATAAAGCAGGTGTCCTCAAACTACGGCCCATGGGCCACACGCGGCCCACCCAGGACATTTATCTGGCTTGCTGGGTGTTTTTGCTGCCGCTGCCTGTCCTGCTTAGCCACTGCCTGTCCTTTTAAACTACAGTCCAGCGGTCTGAGGGATAGTGAACTGGCCCCCTGTTAAAAAGTTTGAGGATCCCCATAATAAAGCTTGAACCTGGAATCCCACCCCCCAGGTCACAAAGACCCAATATCCTAAGAAGAACTGGCACCTTCGCTTATCTCCTCAGTCTTTAGACTCTTGTATCTAAATACTAAAATCTGTCCTTTGGTGGGAAATGATGGCAGCTAGAGGAAAGTCCCAGATTCAAATACTGGAAGGAAAAAAAATACTGCAATAAAAACAAATGGGAAAAAGGTCAAGATTCGCATACTATCCATTTACTGAATTAGGTCCTTCCATGTTTTCTTTCTGTAGACCAGCGGTTCTCAACCTGTGGGTCTCGACCCCCTTGGACTGTATTAAAGGGTTGTGGTATTAGGGAAGTTGAGAACCACTGCTTTAGATCATCATTACCTCTTTTCAGGTCCATCTCAACACAAGGACGTTAGTTGAGTGGTCCTAGAATGGAGATTCTCAACTTTGGTTACACACTGGAATTACACAGGGAGTTTTAAAAATGATTGATGTCCATTACAGAGATTCTGATTTACTTTGCTTGGCATGTGGTCTGAATGTTAGTTTTTTTTTTGTCTTTTTTTAGATATGATCTCAACTTGTCACTCATGCTGAAGTGTAGAAGTGTGACCAAAGCTGACTGCAACCTCAAACTCCTGAGCTCTACCAACTCTCGTACCTCAGCCTCCAGAGTAGGTGGGGCTGTAGGCACATGACACAATATCTAAATTAAAAAAAAAATTCATAGAGGTGGAGTCTCACTGTATTGCCCAGGCTGGTCTCAAACTCCTGGGCTTAGCTGGCATTGGGATTTTCAAAAGCTTTTCAGGTGACTCTACTGTGCTATCAAGAATAAGGACCACTGTCCAAATGTGCACAAATCAATGAAAATTTTGTTAAAATGTAGATTCTGGGCCCAACAAGGTGGCTCATGCCTATAATCCTGGCACTCTGGGAGGCTGAGGCAGGAGGATTGCTTGAGCTCAAGAGTTCAAGATCAGCCTAAGCAAGAGTGAGACCCCCATCTCTACTTGAAAAACAGAATAATTAGCTGGCCATGGTAGTGGGCACCTGTAGTCCCAGCTCCTTGAGAAGTTGAGGCAGGAGGATCACTTGAACCCAGGGGTTTCAGGTGGTTGTGAGCTGGGCCTACACCATGGCACTCTAGCCTAGGCAACAGAGTGAGACTTTGTCTCAAAAAAAAAAAACCCACAAATTCCGACTTAGTAGATCTGGGATAGGGTCTGGGAGTCCATGTTGCTAACAAACTCCCAGGTGGTGCAGATTTTGCTAGTTTGTAGACCATACCCTAAGTAGCAAAGGCTTGGAGAGCACAATAACATGATTCCCTAGCTCCATAATGTGAGATTTCTCTTATTTACATAGTAACATGCCTCATCCTGGCACCACAGACTGGCAACAGAGGCATTTAAGGCCTCTAACAGCAGTGGTAGAATGTGACTGATTATCTGAATGATTCCTGGGTAGGTTTTAAAAAAATACATATTCCTGGGCTCCATACCAGATGTACTAAATCACAATATTCAAGGTACAGCCCGCACAGTGTAGTTTGAAAACACTTTCTAAGTGGTATAGATGATTGACAAGCTTTAGGAACTACAATATGCTTCCAGTATAGTTTTTCAGGCTCATGTCCCACTAATTCAACCAAGAAACATTATCGCACCTGTCTCATACCATATACTACGGAAACAAAGATGAAAAGTGTCATCCTCACCTTTGAGGAATTGGCAAGATAAATGACAATAACTAAAATGTTTACTGTTCCCGGATATTGTCCAAACACATATCTGCTAAAGGTTTTCTCTTTCTGAGAATGTCTGGGTTCCTCAGCACCTGATCGTTGCCAACTAAGCCAGACACCCTATTTATCCCATTTAAGCCTCCACGTCTCTTCAAGCTTACTCTGCTTGGTATTAAAATAAACCCAACGTGAAACAAAACAGTAGTTGACATTTATATAGTGACTTCTATGTGCCAACCCATGTTCTAAGCACTTATATATGTAATCTTTTCAAATTCTCCCAGTAACCTTATGAACTGGGTTTTATTACTTATCGCCATTCTGAGAAAAGGGAGAAACGGAAAAGTTAAGTAACTTGCCCAAAGGCATACCAAGCAAGGTTTACCCTTAAGCCTATGCTTTCCTGCCAAGTTAGTGACAGGCTGAACTTCAGAATACTGTAACATAATTCTCAGTGACCCTGCCACTTTCCTGGGTATCAGTTATTTGTGTGTTTGTTTCACAATATAGATTCAAGTACCAGGGCAAGAATGATGTTTTCCATCTCTTACAGTGCCTGCTTAGGGTGTATGCACTTAGTAGGTGTTCAATAAATAGTTGTTGGCTAGGCTATTCCATCGTGGGGAGAGGAGGGATGGATATTAATTTAAACCAAAAGACAACAGATAAACAAGATAACAGCCTGCAGGTCTCACGTCACCACTAGATCCCTCTCACCCCCCCGCCAGAAGAAGGAGGACCCTCCCGGCTTTCCGAACGTCCAGCGCCCCGCTCTGGCTCTGCGCTCCGTCCTCCCGGCCAGCAGGTGCCCCCAGACCCCCGGCTTCGCTGCCGCCGCCGTCGTCACAGCCTCGCCCTCTCCCGCTCGCTGCGCTGCTTCCTGTTGCCGCGATCCGGGCCCCGAGCTGTGGGCGCCCAGGCGCCCGAGGGTTCCCGGTGCGCTCCGCTAGGTAACAGCGCGGCGCCAGCCGCCCGGCCGGGGTGGGCGCGGACCGGTGGCCCACAGGTGGGGAAGGAGGCGGGCAGACGCCCTGGCCTGGCCCCGGGAGGGGACAGGGCCTTCTGCCTCGGGGCGCCCGAGGCCGCCCTCCGCCGGGCCGCGGGCTGCCGGGATAACGGTCTGGCTCCGGGCTCCGGGGCCGGGCGCGGCCGGCAGTGGCAGGCACGCCCGCGCGGAGGTGCCATCGCCCGCCCTGCGCGGCGCCCGAGTCTGCCGCTCGCCGCCAGCCACGCCCGCTCCCAGGCCAGGCGCCAGGTGGGCCCGCCTGGCGCTCCTGCTCTCGCGCCTGGAGAGGAGCCCGCCCAGGACTTTTGAGCTGCAATGGCCATCTAAGTACTCTTCCAGTTTTTGACAAAACTAAGAGCAAAAAGCCGAAACTCAGGAGTTCCCGAGGTCACAGAGTTGTATCTGCCTTTTACAAATATCTGTTCCATTATTTGTTTGTAAATGGGCCACTGTTTGCTCCATTCTGCCAGGGAATTAGGATTCAGAGAAGAGGACTCTAAAAATACTAATCGGCATATCCAAATGAGCTGATCCGCATTACTGGCCAGTGACCCTGGCATTTAAAAGGAAGTAAGGGCGGGCAGTTCTTTTCACTGTGGGTACTTTGTATTTCTGTCCCTTTCTCTGAAAATTGGCCTGGGTGTTTTACAAGATATATCTCAGAACTCCACGTCAAAACTGGACCAGACCGTAGAGTTCTTCAATTCTTTTTTCTTTCTTTCCTTTCCCTTTCTCCCTCCCTCTCTGCCTTCCTCCCTGTCTCTTCTCCTGCCTCCTCTTTAATTTATTTTTAATTTTATTTTTGGTAAAACCTGAGGCTCTAGGTGAAAGTGATTTGCCCACACTTTCTGGCTAGGTAGGGGCAGAATAGACTCAGGTCTGTTATGGAAACCTACTAATGTCTTGAATGGAAATTTGATTTCAGATGAGGGCTGTACAGAACTTGACCTTGATAAAGCCCTTTGTGGATGGCATTCTTGGGAGTGGTTTGTGTATTGAAGTGTGTTGGTCCACAGATACTATTTCACTTGTCAGATTAGGGTTAAGCAATTAAGTGTAGCCATGCAGAAAATTCCTGCTGAAGTGAGACAGATAGCTGAAATGTTTTTGACTTTTTAAATTTGTACTTTCAATAGAGGAATGACAACTGGTCATTTTTAGATTTTAATCCTGTATGACTGCATTGACTCAGTTATAGTTGTTCTTGTCCTCATATAGTTGTCACCAGTAAAAATTCCAAAGTGTAGCTTTCTGACATTGTTTCATTTTTAACCGAATCATTGCCTTAAACCTATTTTTGTATTTCAACAAAAACTCCCCTCTTTTACCTCAAAATCCTTCTGCTTTCCTCCTTGGTAAATCTCGGAGTTAGATGTCAGAACTGAATAAGGCTACGATCCCCTCCCCCTCTTTCCAGGAAGTCTGGATTCTTTGTTTAGTTCTATATTTAGATTTACCCCAAGTTTAAATTTTGACTGATAAACCTGTGACCCAGCTCCAAACCTCAGCTGAATTAAGCATGACTTAAAACCGCATTAAACTGTCATGTGTCATGTGACATCTAACAGAAACCAAGGTGGTGGTGGTTTTTTTTTTTTTTTTTTTTTGAGACAGAGCCTCAAGCTGTTGCTCTGGGTAGAGTGCTGAGGCTCACAGCAACCACCAACTCCTGGGCTCAGGCGATTCTTCTGCCTCCACCTCCCAAGTAGCTGGGACTACAGGCACCCACCACAATGCCTGGCTGTTTTTTTGGTTGCAGGCTGTCATTGTTTGGTGGCCCGGGCTGGATTCGAACCCGCCTGGTCAGGTGTATGTGGCTGGTGCCTTAGCCACTTGAGTCACAGGCACCAAGCCAAGGTGGTGTGTCTTTTCATGAGAGCTTCTCACTGGGATAAATGAAATGCAAAGACGTTGTGTAATATATGTGTTGTATTATCCATGTTTGACCATCCAAGATCAGTCATTACTGGAGGGTTGTTAATGACATTTACTTATAACTGTGATGTCAGCCTGTCAACTCAGAATACAGTTCCCAGTTTCCAGTACAACTTCTACCAGTTGCCAACATGCTATCTCTAAGGAACATAGAGTTATAAATTTAGCTGTACTTAAAATAGAAGATGCTTGGCTGTGTAGATAAGGAGGAAGTATTTCAATAAAAGTAATATGTTTATGCTATTCTGTAGGAGAAATGAGGACATATATATATAGTCACCCAAAGCTGTTTTCTTAGGGTGCATCCTTTGTGTTTCTGGTTTTGGTCTTTTCATCCTAGGATGGCATTAGCTCTGTGTCTGCAGGTGCTGTGCAGCCTGTGTGGCTGGCTCTCGCTCTATGTTTCTTTCTGCCGCCTGAATAAGCACCGAAGCTATGAGTGGAGCTGCCGCCTGGTTACTTTCACCCATGGAGTGCTCTCTATAGGCCTCTCGGCTTACATTGGCTTCATTGATGGCCCATGGCCTTTTACCCACCCAGGTAGGTAGGGGATCCTAGGGGATTTTCTCTTAGGGGTTTATGATTTGAGGGTAGTCTTGGTTGGAATTTTTAAACAGTTTGTGCAATATCGAAGAAGAATTCCCATTGTAATTTGTATTGGCGTCTTATTCTTCATTGTTAACTATGATATTGTATATGTCACCTGTTGTTTTTTTCCTAACTACTTTTAAAACACCCTTTTTGTTTGCTTGTTTGTTTTTGAGACAGGGTCCTGCTGTGTCACACGTGCTAGAGCAGTGGTCTTGTCATAGCTCACTGTGACCTCAAATTTCTGGGCTCAAGCAAACCTCCAGCCCCAGCATCCTAAGTAGCTGGAAAACTACAAGCATGTGCCACTACACCTGGCTAATTTTTGTATTTTTTATAGAGAAAGAGTCTTACTGTGTTGCTCAGGCTGGTCTTGAGTTCCTGGCTTCAAGCAATCTTCCCATCTCAGCCTCCCAAAGTACTATGATTATAGGCATAAGCCACCATCCTCAGCCCTAAAGCAAATTTTAAACTGCTTGTTACTATTTATTCAATCAGCAATGTACAAAACATAAAGCCAATATCAACATCTTCCACTATCAACCCAAACACAAATAGAACTGTATTTCATTTTATTATTTTTATTTTTATTTTTTGAGACAGAGTCGCACTTTTTTGCCCCTGGTAGAGTGCCCTGGTGTCATAGCTCACAGCAACCTCAAACTCTTGGGCTCAGGCAATCCCCTTGCCTCAGTCTCCCAGGTAGCTGGGATTCTAGGCACCTGCCACAACATCCGACCAGTTTTAGAGACAGGGGTCTTACTGTTCCTCAAGCTGGTCTTGAGCTCCTGAGCTCAAGCAATCTACCTGTTTCAAGCCTTGCAGAGTGCTAGGATTACAGGTGTGAGCCACCTCACCTGGCTAGAACTGTATTTTACATACTTTTTGGTAAATATGTAATTTATGCTCAGTCGTAATTCAAAGGACATCATCTTTCCATGTCTATGTAAAAAGAATAAGGACTTTTTTTGTCCTTTTTAATTGTTCCATATTATTGTGTTTTATGCATTTACTATCACTGATTTAACCAATGCCTCGTCTGGGGTAACTACATTAATTTTTAAATGACTAGATGATGTAAGTATTACTTCCTTGAGTATATAAAAATTGCATCCTCTGGGTACCAATGTTGGCCGAGCCTGCCATATTGAAATACTACAGATTGGGTGGCCTTAACAACAGAAATTAGTTTTTTCACAGTTCTGGAGGTTAGAAGCCCAGATCGAGAAGGTATTGGAATGTTTGATTCCTTCTGAGGCCTCTCTCCTTGGCTTGCAGATGGCCACCCTCACTCTGTGTCCTCATGGTCACCATCTCTGTGTGTATCTATGTCCTAATGTCTTCATTGGATTAGGGCCCACCCTAATGATCCTATTTTAACTTAATTACCTCTTTATTAAAGCCCCTTTTTCCAAATATAGTCACATTCTGAGGTACTTGGGTTTAGGGTTTCATGATATTAATTTGGGGGGAGGAGAACACAGTTTATCTCATAACTTCCCTTAGATCCTTTTTATAAAAAAAACTTCCCTAGATTTATATATCGAGCTTTGGGGTTTTCCTCAAAACTGTCAAACTGAGATGAATGCAACTCTTTGGCTTTGTGTTATATCTGAAGGTTCTTCATAGTTTCAAACATAGCAGGTCCTTGTCACCTATGTTCTTGGACGTGGGAACACACTAACTTTTGGAGTTCTCTGCAGAGTCTACTTTCAGGATGGGTTAGTACCACCAAATCTCCCATTAAGCTAAGAAATTAATCTGATCTTCAGGATAGAATGACTCAAGACTCTGGAAACAAACAGACTTTTAGCTGGTTTAAAAAGCACGTGCCTGCCGTTGTTTTTGTCTTCGCTGATTCAATAAGATTTGAAAGACAACAGCTTAGGGGCCCTACGCAAGGCAGCACAATACTCAGTCACTCAATTTGCTTCTTTCCTGGTTTATTTCAGGCTCACCTAACACACCCCTCCAAGTTCACGTCCTGTGTCTCACCTTGGGCTACTTCATCTTCGACTTGGGATGGTGCGTCTACTTCCGGTCTGAGGGGGCCCTGATGCTGGCTCACCACACGCTGAGTATCTTAGGCATTATCATGGCACTGGTGCTTGGGGAGTCAGGCACAGAAGTCAATGCAGTCCTCTTTGGGAGCGAGATTACCAACCCCTTGCTACAGATGCGCTGGTTTCTCCGTGAAACAGGCCACTATCACAGTTTCACTGGAGATGTAGTAGACTTCCTCTTTGTGGCTCTGTTCACTGGAGTGAGGATTGGTGTGGGAGCTCACCTCCTTTTCTGTGAAATGATCTCACCCACACCCAAGTGGTTTGTGAAGGTTGGCGGAATAGCCATGTATGCGGTGTCTTGGTGTTTTATGTTTAACATCTGGCGCTTTGCATGGAAGAAAAGCATTAAGAAGTACCATGCTTGGAGAAGAAGGCGGAGTGAGGAACGGCAGCTAAAACATAATGGACATCTCAAGACTCACTAGCTAAGACTCACTTCAGACAATGGGTTAAGTCAGCCTTGGGAACCAGGTTGGAAATTAGACTTATAACAAACTTAGGTTTCAAAAAAGGGCTAAATTTATTGATCAATTTGGTCAGTCTTCAAGTTGAGCATATATCAGTATTGAGACAGTAACTTCTACAGTGACACACTTGTAGAAAGTGAGAATACTTAGTGGTAGTTGGGAATAAGAACTGGCATTTGTTTTCATTTGTAGTAACCCTGGGTCCTTTGCCCTTGGGAGGTTTGATGTTCAGACAGCTGAGAAAGGAACTTGAAAAAGGTATTTCTTGTTCCTTCAGGAAATAACTCCTTCAACAACAACTTATTCCTGCTTTCTGAATAGTAATTTATATACGTTCACCCCATTTACTAAAAATGAGGGACTTTCAGGAAGAGCCATGGCTTTGGCAAGGTCAGGGAATTGGGTCTGCTTAATTAAACAAAGGAGGACAGAAAGATGAGAGGTGAAAGTGTGGCAGTGGTAGGGAGTTACTTACTGAACTTCCCTGTTGCAACTCTATCGGAGGTCCCCAAGACCAGGACTAAAAGACTCAGAGAACTCAGCGTATAGTCTTATTCATAGTTTTGATTTATCATAGTGAAAAGATACAAAGAAAAATCAGCAGAAGGAAAGAATACCTAGGACCAAGTCTATGAGGAACCAGGCACAAGCTTCCAGAGTCCTCTCCCAGTGGAATTACTCAGGATGTGCTTGGTTCCGCTAGCAGTAGTTCCTGACGATGTGTGAAATTGCTGTCTACTGGGGAAATCATTACAGATTTGGTGCCCAAGGTTTTTACTGGGGAAACGTCATGTAGATAGCCTCTGAGGGGCACATATAAACATTAAGACTCTCAAAATGAAAGCAAGTGTTCAGCATAAACCATATTGTTTGCATAGACAGTTTAGACCTAGTGAGCCAGTCTTATCTGTTAATGGCAGGAACTCTCCCAAAGTCTCTATTCCCAGATGCCAGCTAAGGGCCAACCTTACAAGCAGGCCTTTCCAAAGATAGCAGTTCA
This sequence comes from Galagoides demidoff, assembly GCA_963574575.1. NCBI lineage: Eukaryota > Metazoa > Chordata > Mammalia > Primates > Galagidae > Galagoides > Galagoides demidoff. The sequence continues at coordinate 13,976 of CAUYQV010041572.1, forward strand.
GGCCTGCTATGTTAACTCTCTTATGCACAAAAACCATAGAGCTAGGGGTTTGGATTCCAGATAAATGAGGTGTGGGTAGATTTACTGAGTCCTGTTACACGGGTTCTGCCCTACCAGGAAAACGGTGCCAGTTCTCAGGGCTTTTGTGCATTAATCTCCTAGGCATTTGAGGCTATGACTAAATTCCATAGGGATTTACCATGTGGATTCCACTGGGTTTGAGATGGCAGTTCAGGTTTCAGCTCGGCTGTACATACTACAAACTAAAGCCAAAGACTTTTAAAATGTGTACTGGCCTCAGGTTGATGGGGCTAATTTTTTTTTCCATTTTCTTTCTCTTTTCATTTCTGATACATTCCCTTTTAGTTTTTCTTCTTTCTCCTAAAAAGGTGCCACTCCATGGTCAGACTAACGTGACAAAGTCAGTCTTGGAAGGAAAAAAAAAAATTTTTTTAGTGTGATAATCTCTAGTTCCATGTACAAGAAGCAAGAATAGACGCTTAGAATAAAGGGTTAAGAATCAAGAATTCCTGGGTTCTTGTAATTAATTTTGCTATTCACTTGCCAGATCATTGGGGGCAGGTTGTTTATTCTCTGCCTCAGTTTGAACCTATTGTGAATGAATGAAATACCTTGTTGTGTATTTTAAGGAGATACGGCGCAGCACTTTATCAATGGACATCTTTAGGGCTTGTGTGAAAAAAGATTATTTATGTATTTATTTATGTATTTATTATTTATTTATTTTTACCATGTCATTTAGACCAATAGTGATTTATTAGCTTAGCTGACGAGCAAGTGTATGGTGCTATTGAAGTCAAGGCTGAAGGCCAGTAGGAAAGAGTCAGGCCACTCTATGGTCACAGGTAATGCTAACCTAGTGAGTGGCCCTGAAAATGGATGTCCTTAGCTACGGAAACCAGGCCTGAGAGAGTGGTTGGAACTGTGTAAAGCCATTATTGTTAAGGGAAAAGCAACTTTAAAGGCATGGGTTTTTAAAAATAGCTGTCATTTGGTTAAAACCTTTTTCTGGGCGTTGAAATAATCCAACAGCATCTCCACCTGTTTTTTCCTGTGATCAGTATCCCTAAAATACTGATGAGCTTCTTTCCAACAAAATTGTGGTCAAAGTAGGGTGCTGGGGAATGCTGATTTTAGCAAAAGCTTAGTAGAAAAGAGTGGCTTGGCGCGTGAGCTTAAAAAAAAAAAGAGCTGGCTCTTGAATTTTGGCACAGTGCAACCTGTTTCCTACTGAACAAATGAATAAGCTTAATCTGGTACCAATTCTTTTCTCCCTTACCCCTCAGAAGTGAAGGAATTGCAGATCTTGCTGTTTTGGGACACTATCATGGGAATGCACATACTTTTTTTTTTTAAATAATGAGAAAACCGAATAATTGATAAAGGGAAGGGAATCCCTCATTTCAGTTTTTCTCGATAGCGTAACTCATAGCTATGAAGAAACATGTGAGAGAAAAATATGAACTGAAGATGACTCAGCAGTTAAGATGCTGAGTCTTTACAGAGAAATGAAGGGCTAATTAACATGTGGTCTGTTCAGACAAAATGAAGTACTAATTTGCACTTGGATTACTATGTAATAATAACTAATGCTGTTAAAGAAGGATTTGTATTTCAATAAGATTTGTACTAAATTTTATAAAAGTAAAACAACTTTTTATAAATCTAGAGTCTGTCTTTATATCTTTATTGTGGTTTGTCAAGAAGTTAAGGAAAAAAAGCCTTCTGGCCTGTAGAATGTTGGCCCAAATTCATACCTGCCAGTGAAATATCTCTAATCTGCTATTTATCATCAGTCATTAGTATGTTGGGAGGTAACAGCTGACATACAGATAATGGTTTGCAAAAAGAGAGGGAGAGAACTTAATTTTTTTTTTTTTGGTTCTGCCACCTGTGTGGGCAGTTGCTTTGATGATGATGTCAAATAAGTTGTCAGAGACATTATCTAAAGACAGGCAGAGTTCCTGTTTTCAGGACTGGACTTCCAATGCTTAAAACAGCCTGGAATACATAGCTGGTACTTCATAAGCATGGATGAGAACATGAGAATGTTTTGAATAACCCTGCTGGAAAACTTCAAAGAGCATTGAGTCACCTTTTTAGGGAAAGGAGTATGACCCTGGGGAGGGTGTTCTACCTACCCTGGCTCAGCTCTTCTGAAGGTACTCCATAGATTGAACCTTCAGAACAATTTAGATCCCAGTAGCTGTAAGGAGGCTTTTGGGAGATTTTTAAAAAATTAATGCTTTGTGGGTGACTATAGCGATTTTCATCATTTAAAAAAGTTAGTTCTGAAATGAATAACCACTGGATTAATTCAATCCTTTGTTTACCATCTTCTAAAGCTTTCCCACAGCAAAATGCCCTCTTTGCTCACAGTTAGAACCTTGGGTCTGTTTAAGTTTGGAAGGATCTTAAAAACAGCTTGCCAAGAGGTTTTGTATGCAAGGAAGAGAAGGTGAATTAGGAAAGTTTCCCAGTTTGTTTTTTTTTTCCTGAAGCTTAAGTATTGAGGCATTCTTGGAGGAACGAGGGGAACTAATTTTTGAGATGCATGATTTGATGAGTCATTGGGTCCAATTAATTTGATACTTAACACTGTAACATTACTAGAATTGGGGAAAATAAGGTATTTAGTACGTTTAGAAGAGGTTGACTGAATTTGGTGATAAGGTTGCATTTTGATCATGGTATACAGATGACTAGACTTCGTTCCACTTATTCTTCAGGATAGAATCGTCATGCTAGGATACACCAGCAGGTGGCAATATCTCCTGATTTGATCATTAGGAAAGTGCCTTGGAACCCTAATCCGCTTCCATTCTTTCCAAAAATAAACATTACAGAATTAGCTGGCTGTGCCCTGAACTGAAAAAAATCAAGCAATAAAGAGTCATCTTTGGCCTCTGTTTATCTCCCCCCGCCCCTTTTCACCCCGTTCTAACGTCAGCCTTAGCTCATGCGTCTATTCAGGGATAATGATCCTTTCATTAACTGTTGCGGAATGACTTTTAGAAACAGTATCGTTAAGAGGTAATTGTTTCCTCTCTCCACATCCAGTGTTCATAGATTTGATTTGCTACTTGATTTTTACAAAATGGCCGAAATCCCTTGCCACCCACACAGCTTTAAGCTCAAAAGTCTGAAAAATAGTTGGATAAAAGGGATAGCCACTTGAGGCATTTGCAGACAGGATTGGAGAATTAGGTTGAATTATTCAATCATAAAACTAGATGGACGTCTAAATCTCTCTACCCAGTAGGAAAACAAAAGCCGGAAAAAATATTTGGGAACTCTTCAGAGAGAACTGTAAAGCTATTTGCTGGATAAATATACTTCATTTTCTTCTCCCATTTCTTTCCACAACAAGCTTGCTAAGTTTCTATGGAAAGCACCACTTTCTCAATTTGGCAAATAATACATTTCATTTTGCCAAGGCAGCCTAAAAGCAATATTTGTACCAAGAAATCCTGGCCCCGGTTCCCAAATCCTCTTCTCCCTAGCCCTACACGCCTCCGCCCCGCAGTCCACCCCTGTCCTCTCCCAGGACAAGGCCAGCAGGTGCCTCAGGTGAGCGGCCACCGCCAAAAGCTCTCTGTGCCGGCATCTCCTTCGCCAGGACGTTAGCCCGACCCTGGACGCTGGCTCGCACCTCTGTCAGGAGCGCTAGCTACGTGTTATCAGCAAATAAGAACAAGCACTTTTCCTCAAGGAATAAAAGTTTCCAGGACAAGGGGGGGCGGGTAATTCCCAAAGAGCCTCTCATGAATTCCTCGGGATCTGGAGGGTGCACTCTGGCGAAAGCTTACTGCGAGCTACACGCCATCGTGCACATCTGCCGCTTTCATTGGGCCTGGAGGTCGGTGGGTGGGCCTCCCGGGGCTGCAGGTTTCCCCCTCCCTCCGCCCCGCAGAACTACTTTTCGCTCCCCCCACCGCGGCTCAGCGGAGGCGTCCGCGCGGGGGCGGCGGGGGCCGGCGGCGGAGGGATCGCGGGTGAGGCGGCTTCCCGAAGTCAGAGGGGAGGAGGCCAAAATAGTCGGCGGGGGAGGGGAAGAGCGGGCTCGCGCTGGACGCCGCCGGGGCCGGGAAGGCAGAACCGGAACCGGAACCCGTGCGCGCGCCCGCGGTGGTCGCGCGGCCCCCCCACGGCTGGCGGCCTCCTACGCCGTCCACGCGCGCTCCCGCGAGGGCCCCCAGAACCCGGCGAACCGGCCCTGCGCGGGGAGTAGCCGCCGCCGCCGCCGCCGCCTCCGGGGCCGAGGCTCCCAGGCCGGGCTGGACTGGAATCTCCCGCCCCTCGCGGGAACCGCCGCCTACCGGAGGGTTGGGGAGGAGCCGCCGCCGCCTCTCCCGACTGCGGAAGAGTCCGGGCCTCAAAGGGATGGGGAGCAGCCCGCGGCGCTGAGAGAGCCGGATCCCTGTCACCTCAGGCTGCGGGACCCCTCCTCTGGCGCCCGCAGCTTGTCTCGGCGCGCAGAGCCTGGTGGGGGCGGCGAGGAAGACGAAAGGGGTCCCTGGGCCCGGGGACATGGAACCGCGCGGGCCCGGCGCGGGACGTCCCGAGACGCGGCCGAGGCTGCGGCCACGAGCTGCCGGCAGCCCCAGATAGACAGCCGGGACGAGAGGGCCCCGGCCCTGCCGCGGCGGGGAGATCGAGGTCCCGAGACTCCCGTGGAGGAGCCGACACCCGTCCCCGTGCTGATCCCGCCCCGGCCCCGGAGGGATTCCCAGGTCCCCTTCCCACGTCTCGCGGACTTCTCTTATTCTGAGCAAGTTTTCTCCTCGTGCCTTCTGGAGGATTTATCACTGGCCCTGGGACTTGCTTTCTGGCTGATTTCTCAGTTCGTTTTGGCCCATCACTTGTTTTGTTCCATCCCGCATCCCTTGACCCCTTCCAGTCGGATGTTCTAGATGACTGAATGGAGTTTTGAGTTGGACTTTTGTGTCCCTGACGGAGCTGGGCCTGATCCCAGAGCACTGGGGGTGGGGTGGAGGAGTTACTGTAAAATGCAAGTTGGATAAAAGGAGGACCTCTCGCCAAGGGCCCCAATGAGTGGCACACAGTCTACTATCACCGACAGGTAGGTATGAAGTTCTTCTTTCGCTTAGCCGCCCTAGATTTGACCTGATCTAGCAGGAGAATCTGAGATTCTGGATTGCTTTTGGCCAGTGAAGTTAGTTGACAGGCGTAGGAAAGAGGGTTGTTTCGGAGCAATGCAATTAGTCTAGGGTTGCTGCCAAGTTATTCAGTGGATTGAATTTGGAAATGTAGTTTCTTGGAGAGAAACTTTCCCCCAGATTTTCAGAGAAGGGGCAGGTAAAACCCTGATTGTGTTTTTCTGTGGTGTGCATTGCTATTCCGTACTCATCTTGGAACCAGAGGAAGGTCATTTTGGGTGAAGGTCAGTGGCTGAAGTTGGCCTGGGTATTGGTGATATCTGTCAGTTTTAGTCCTGTTTTGTAGTGCTACTCTAGACAGTTGCATTTTAGGAATTTCTCCCCGTGAACTTAATTTGGAGCCTGCTGCACGGTGATTTGTGAACTTGATCTCTTTTAGGTGTTGACCTGCACAGTGTTTAATTATTATCTAAAATTTTTCAGAATGTTGACATTACCAGTAAATCACGGGCCAGTCTCTTGCTGGAGCCAATGTCTTGGAGCTGAAAGAAATGAGGGAAAATCATGGAGTTTCCTTTTGAATATTATATTTTAATATTTCATCTTCCAGAAATACTTGACGTTTGAGGAATATAAGACTTCTGCTTAGTATAAGTGTGGCAGGTGGATTTGTTGAGTTCTGTGTTTGTCCCTTAAAATACTTAACCAGCATTGCGTGGTGGTGTGTGGTGAATTGAGCTAGAGCATGTGTGGTTACCTTACTTTTAAGAAAATTCTTTTGAATAGGTTAAGCAATGAGAGGACATTGGTTCCTTGACCACATTTCATTTCTCAGTTTAACTATGACTCTGTGTACTAATCCCAAATTTCAGTCAGCTTGCTTTATTTTAAGTCAACCCTCAAACTATTACATCATAAGAAATACATCCAATAACTGAATGTAGAGGGCCAGAACCCTTTGATGAAAAGTGTGACAATACTGCAGAAAGAAGTTTAATTTCCTAATAAAAGAGTTTCACCCAATTGATGGACTCATTTGTTGATTTTAAAAGGGCCAAATTCCATTATCATACCATAGCAGCTACTCCAGAAACAGAACTTCCTCTTCCTGTTGATGCTTTCCAGTGTCACATGAATGTTCACCTAGAAGATTCCATTAAGTATTTAAACTATATTTATTCTTTGCATGTTTTTAATAAGTAGGTTTTCACTTTTTTTTTTTTTTTGAGACGGAGCCTCAAGCTATCCCCCTGGGTAGAGTGCCATGGCATCACAGCTCATAGCAACCTCCAACTCCTGGGCTCAAGCGAGTCTCCTGCCTCTGCCTCCCAAGTAGCTGGGATCACAGGC
>CAUYQV010041574.1:0-40503 GCA_963574575.1 Galagoides demidoff
CAAATAAAAATATGGAGTAGAAGGATAGATCTGAAGGTGTTTGCCTTTTAATGCCCTGGTTTTTATTCCCAAACTGGATTTTACTGTTAATGCTGTGTTTCTGATTTTTTTCTTTATGCTATTTTAATGTTTAATTTCTAACACATACCATAGTCCATCAAGAACATCTACTGAATTTTGAATTAGAAACTAAAATTGAATCTATTTGAAATGTTCAAAGCCATCTCCAATGGCATCCTTGTATCTCCATATAATAAATTGAACACAGGAGCAATAGCCCTATTAAGCTGATGAAATCATTGATTTCTTCTATGTGTAATGGTCACATTAAAAGCTGAGATTTCCAACAGATATAATACTTAAGTAACTCAGTGTCTTATCCAATTAACAAAGAGCCTTTTAACCCTATGACCCTTAGTAGAAAATGTTTATTAGAAAGTGGCTATGAATATAAATATTTTCAAAACATGGTAGCAAATTGTCCTGTGTCGCTTATCAAAATAGCATCACTAGCTTGGCTGAATTTTCCACTTTTCTGGCATAGGGAAGGTAAGACATACTAATGTTGGAACAATAAGTCCAAATGTTTCCTCAGTTGTTCTATTTCTGGGTCTTGGTCTTAGATGGAAATACATTTAGAGCATCTGGCATTGGTCAGCGGTTCCCAAACACCGACTGGTTTGACAATCCTGCTGTGTCAGAATTGCTTAAGGTGCTCCAAATGTAATCTCTTAAATCCAAAATTAGACCTATGACATCAGAAGCGGCAATTGGTCTCATTTTAGCAAATGCCTCAGATGATTCAGATGTTCAAAACATTTGAAAGCCACTATAATAAAACTGACCTCTAAGTAAGAGTCTGTTCTGGGCTGCCTTCCCCCGCGCCCCATCGTTTTGTTCCTTTGACGTGCATTACTCCCACCATCGTCCTAAGATGGCTGTGCAAAAGAAGCCTTTCTCAGATGAGTTAGCCAAATCCTCCCATTCCTTGGGGGAGAAACTGAGGCTTGGGGAGATATAGAAATCCTTCTGGCTTGGAATCAGTGCACTGTATGTCCTTTCTGTTTTTTGGGGGGGAAATATTTTGGTGAACTCAGTCTCTCTAATAGTATAAATAACAGGCAAAAAATAACTTTATTGATGCCAGTAGTATTTGATATTTTGGCATAATTAATAACATTAGTTAAAGAAAAAAACATACATTTGTGGAGTGTTAAGATATGGAGAAAAAGAGGAAGAAGAAAAAGAGGGCATTTTGAAGAGTAAACTCTTAAAACCCGAAGTTCATGTCGCTTGCCATCTTTTCTTCCTGAGACCAGACACATTTGCAGGAAACAAGGCTATTGACTAAAATAGTGTCAGATAAAATTTTAAAAACAGTAAGCCAGCATAGTGCATATCTTTTCAGGCTTTTGTTCAGCTATATACTTTTTGCAAAAATGATATCATGGTTTTCATGTTGTCTTGTAATCTTGTTTTATTGCCATTCAAAAATAAATTGTGAACATCTTTTCACTCTTTGACTACATAATTTTAAATAGCTGCATACTATTCCATTACATAAAAGGTACTATAATACATTTATTTGGTCATCTGTTGTTGCATATTTACTTTTTAATAGTTTGCATAACAAACAATATTGTGATATTCCTCTAGCAATCATAAGTCCAATGATAATTTTCTTAGAATATATTTCTAAACGTATGAATTACTAGACACACATCTATCTCTGAATATAGGAGTAGATAAGGATAATAAATTTTAGTGTTTCTTAAAGGACAAAGTATTTCAGATAGTTCACTTATCGTGGAAGAGAAGATAAATTTTAGAAACATATTTGTATGGAAAAATTGCATTTGGAATAAAAATGAACATGTCCAAAGTTTACATATGACAAATATTTTAAAATTACATAATAACAGCAGATTATACACTACACATCCCAGATTTTTAGAGGTCTATCAACTATATAGGTATTAATGATCTGTCTATTTCTCAGACCCATAAATCTAAAACGGAGTCTACAGAGTAATGGCAATCTTCAGAAAATAAATACACACTGCAGAAAAGGAACCTATATAAACTAGAGTCACCTTCTTCATAAGAGAATAAATACAAAGCTAGACTAGAAAATTACCATAGAAGGGTAATTTACCTAGTGGGTCCTTCTAAAATATTTTTAAATGGAATCTTAAATTTTAGACAGAAAAGAAACAAAATAAAACTGAAGAGATACTATGTGTAAAAATCAGGATAAAAATACTTGCGTAATTGCTTTGTTAGAAGGAATGAAAGAATTATCCATGATCGGAGTGGATCTACTGTGTTGACTGGCCGAAAAGTTGTGCTTTAATACAAATGATCCAAGTAATTTAGTACCTATGTTTTCTCCAAATACTATGTGAGTTGAAAGTGAAGGGGAAAAGGTAATTGCTTCAGCACTGGGGAGATTTGTAATTCCCGGAGAGAATCTTGTAACACAACTGAGACATTCTGACACGATGAAAGCCTCCGTGTTGTATACTTGGACTCTCTAAAACCTGGACTTAGAAATTAAATACTGAGATATACATGGCGAAGTAGGGTGGAAATTAGATGGACAATGAGATTTGGTTGCAACCTTAACTCTCATGCTGTATTAGCTGAGTGACCTTGGAAACATTCACTAATTTCTTAGGGTGCAAAGTTTTCATTTGAATGGAAATAGTTAATGTACCTTTAATGTATAATTTAGGTGTATAAATAGCTCTCAGCACACAATTTGGCATGCAATTGATGCTTGATAAATATTTTTCATAATCATAATGATTTTAGTGAATGTTTTCCTTTCATTGTATGTCAGAAAATAATTTTTACCTCTTTCATGTATTCTTCAGATTCCTCCATTTCCCTCAATGCTATATTTGCTTAATAATTTATCACTTTTTCTGGGTGAAATGCAGAGCTGACCAGGTAAAAATAAAAAGTACCTTTAGAGTGAGCCTGTAGGGCTTTGGAATTTCACATACGGATCTGTATTCAAGCTGAAACCTAGACACATACAAAATTGGAATTGGTATAGAATATTAAGGAAGAAACTGGGAATGAGAGAATCTATATGGAGTTTATTTGAATGCTAATAAATCATGAAATAACTTGTTTTCTGGCTACTGGGATTTGCTGCATAAGAAGCCTGCAATTCAACAAAGAACAGATTCCCCACAGAACTCCTGCGTCTGGTTCTAACCAATACACTCTGGCGGAAAGACGCCCGGTAGGTGTTAGGAAAGAAAACTGAGGAGATTTCAGACATAGAAGGGATCCCTTGTTCCAGAATCTTACATATGCATAACTGTTATTATAATACTAATAAAGACTCAGAACTGTGACAGTTCTCTGAAACAACTCCTAAACACACAGCTGGTTGTTGAGTTAATTTCTTTCTTTTAAAGGTCCCCCTGCTCTCCTTTGATATTGTTTTCTGTGTACAGCTCCCCGACTGTGTCTCTGGCTAAGTCAGTCTACCTCTTTGAATTGAATGTACTCTGACAGGAACATGTCCAGGAGAAGAGAGGCTGTACTCAGACGCGGGAAGCAGGCTTCACACGAGCAGTGCCTTCATTGCCTCCCCCTGCCAGGAGGCTGTGGGAAAACCTCCCCAGAAAGAACTGATGAAGAGGGAAAGCACACAGGCCACCTGGGCTGACTGCAAGGCAAAGCTGAATCCAGAAACAATCCTTCCCAAGCAAACATCCCTAGTTCTGCCTCCTCCCCACCAACCCTCACTGTGGAGTGAAACTAATTTAACAAGATATCCCCATTTCCTCTGAATAGTGGTGAAAATATTCCTACAGGACTTTATTAAGACAGACCCCAAAGTACTCATCAGGCCAGTGAAAGGGAAAAATCCTGCTGTGGCCTTTCTACCCACAACACCATTGCAATTAAAGAAGAATCCAGTATCAAAGCAGACAGGTAACTTTATAAGCACACCAGGCATCTGCCCATGCCCAAGGCCACATTTTTTAAAGGAAAGAGCCATTATTTTTCCAGTGGTACAGGAAAGGAGCTGCAGGACACGCAGGTTAAATTGAAAAGGCCGTACAAATACCTTAGGAGGTTAACAGTATCACCTGAAGCCAGGTTCCTATCAGTTATGGGTTCAATATTTTGTTGGAATTTGATGAGGTCCTTGGGGATGTTAGCAAGGGGGAAATGTGATTGGCCTTCTAACTTGGCGGCTGTTTGGCACCTCGTGCTGCGATGGTAAGAAGTTCTTTATTTTCCATGTGGACCTGGCTTTCCTAAAGCAATATGTGTCCTGTGCCAATATGAACTCAGATGTTAATCACAGCATTTTCATTTCAGTAATGGGTTGAGTGGAAAGACGGTTGTGGAGGATTAAGTAGGGCCTGGGTTATTATTAGGAAACACAAAGTATGGATTTGATTTTACCATTCGCTTTAAAAAGTGACATTTTGGCAAAAGTTTCAGATTTGGAAAGAAGCAAAGTCTAGCAAATTAATATGCTACATGATTATGGGCTGGAAAGTTAATTATTTCCATGCCTGTTCTTGGACTCTTCCATTACTGCCCACTTTTAACCTTCCTTTATAATGTTCAGATGGAAAATCTCCTCAATTCTCATTTCTGTGTTTCGTTTGTTAACCCCGATGAGGGCTTGGGGATTGAAGGCTGTTGTTTTTCACATAGATTAGTTTCTCACAAGGGAAAACAAAGGTAGAGGGGCAGATCACCGACAGTTTCTTCTGATCTTGGAAAAGTGTTAGGACACAAATGTTTTCAGTTGCTCACAGTTCAATTTCACACTCCAAATGAGGCTACCTTAGTGCTTTGGGGTTCAGCAGATCAGTGTAGACTGTGTATTTTTCTGTCTTTGTTTGCATTGTTCTTTTTCCCAGCTGCAAGACTGCTTTTCTCTTAGCAAAATGTCAAATGGCGGTGAATTTGCTCAATTAGCTTTGCAAATGTGTGTTTGACTTCCTAGGCATTTTTCTCCTCCTTTCTTTGTTGCCTATTTCTTATATTTCAAAGGGGACATCAAATAAATTCTTCTTTTGAAAGAAATTAGCATTTTAATTCATAGGTGATCGGCTGCAGTTGTGTCTCTGATTATGTTTTTAATTAAAAGACAAATACACATGCGATCTTTTCCTGTTTGATTCAGTTATTTGGGAGGTGAAGAAAATACTTAAGTACAGCTGCATTGAAGGTAACGGTTTGACATAAATAATTTTATCACACCAAGTAGCTTAATCCATCGATTGTGTATCGCCTGTGAACTACAAAATATCTATTTTCCCTTCTTGTATGCATGGGCCTTTATAATTTTAGTTACAGGATCTGAAAATATATAAAAATAACTTAAAAAGAAAACAAAAATGAATCTTTAAGTATCACAGGGAGTGGAAAGGTGTATTTGTTCACTAGTAAGATAAAACCAACAAAGCAATTATTTAAAAGGTTGATAGGGATTTGAGATTCTTATTTAAAGAGAGGGGAAAGAAGAGATAGGCTGTGATCAGAGTAATGGAGGTAAAATAATGAAATGTTTGATGGTATATGTACATCTCTAGTAACTCCTTTCTCTCACTGAGTCTCTTTCAGTTCAGTTTTGCCAACCACAAACAATAGTCTATTATCCTCATGAATATCTTAGCAGTCCTCTTAGTTCTTGTGTCTAAGACAGGTGAAAAACAATCATCTCTGCCCCCTTTTCTCTTTCCTCCAGGAGGAAAGAGGTGGATACAGCACATGAAATACAATTAAAGGTCTTCAAAGGGCCAGGAGGCTGCGGAAGCTAAGCGCCTCTTATCTGCATCAGAATTCCAGTTTCTTTGAAGTTAATTCAGAGATTATACTTCATGCCTTTAAACATTGTTTAAATAAGAATGTGTATTATAGCTTTCTCTTAAATCCGCTAGGTTGAAAGGAAACTGAGTGTTCACTATTTTCCATTCCAACCATGGGACGGGGAAGAACAGGGGCAGTGGAGGCTCCTCCCTCTATTACTGAACACAATACCGAAACCATCAAAAACAGTTCATTGGTCCTGTTGAAAATTTTTTTTCCTCCTCATTAGGCTTCACTTTGCTTCCCTTCAACTGGACAATATGTTTTTTTTTTTTTTTTTATCACAGTGTAGCTTGTGAAGTTCTAAAATACACCTGACGTGCACCACTTTCAGTATGTGGCTAATTAAGGATTGACTAGTATCTCCAGGTGTTATCAATAAAATGTCTGTGACGCCCTCTAAAGAAAGGTTTTTTTTCTCCAGCTTCTCACAAAGAAGTGAGACTAACTGTTGAATGTAAATTGACTCAGGCTTGGTAGCATCTCTAGTAACACTGATTTGGGAGGACATCAATTTCCCTATATAAAGCAGCATGCTCCCCAGAGTAAAAGGGATTGGTTCACAGAGCAAAAGTATTTGACAAGCTAATGCATTGAGCATGCTGTCATGAGCTAGTCTTATTTAACCTCAAGCTAGTAGGGGGAAAGCCTGGATATACTTGAAAGAAATTGGAATAAATCATTCTAGTGTATTTCTCCCAAGAAAGCCAATAACCTGTTGAGGAGTGTGTAAAAATCCAACCTTCTTAGGCAGCACCTGTGGCTCAAGGAGTAGGGTGCCAGTCTTATATACCAGGGGTGGCAGGTTCAAGCCCAGCCCTGACCAAAAACTGCAGAAACAAACAAACAAACAAAACAGAAAAATCTGACCTTCTTGGAGAAGTAGGCCTAGTGTATAAGAGCAGACAAACCAGACTAAAATTTGGGTGTCTAGTGATAAGGTTTTGCAGTGACTTCTTCAATGCAGTACTTCAATTGTATAATATGTTAAATTGCCATTTAAAAAAAAAGTAGTTTAATAGCATTACGGTAGTCAACATGGGGAAAATAAATATTTTAAATTCTTTATACTTAACTTAAAATTAACAAGGTTCTTATTCTGAACTAAATGTGAGATTAGGGGAATGATGAGGCCATAATTTTTTATTGCTTGGGGCCTTACCTATTTGCAAGTCTCCTTGTGTGAGATGTTATTAATTTAATGTGGATAGTATTGTAACAAAGTTTGTCATACAAAAGAGTTTCAACTTAAGCTTATTGTGTTATAAAATAATGGTCTAAGAATGAATAGGTATCCATTTTTATCTGGAAGGGAAAACAATGCCTAAATTAATTAAAGATAATTAACTGTCAAAAGTCACACCCAAGAGTGCATTAATTTATCAGCTCAAGCATTCCCTGCTGATTTCTTACTGTGTCTATAGAGCTATAAAATCTAAGTTTGTTTATTTTTCCTACACTACTTAGTAACTCCTATAATAAAACAACTAGAGAAACCTCTTGTTATAGAAAACATGACAGTTTTTTTTCATTTTAATTTATGTCCTCATTTAATACATACAATAATTAGATATTGACTTAGAAATCTTTAGTCTTTTTGTTTTTTTCAACTGCTGTATGGAGACTGAGAAATTCTACCAGAAATTAAAAGGGCAGTATTGACCATTGAAACTGAGTATTGTCAAGTATTATGTGTATTATGCCATATGTTTACTTCAGCTAAGTTTTCTCATTTAGAAAATTCAGTTACTCAATAGAATACCAATGAGAACAGCAAGTAGGCAAATATACTTCAATGAATTTAATCAAATATACATATTAAAGGAAGGATACAGGAAGGATAGGAAAACAGATAAAGATGTCTGTTCTTCCTGCATATATCTTATGGAGATTAAGAAATAATAAATTAAATTATGAATATGATAAATAAATCATATGCAATGTAGAAGTTGATAAGTGTTGTGGAAAAGAAGGAAAAACAAAGCATAGAAAAATGAGAGCTCCGTAGGAGGAAGAGAGGCTGGAGGGCTAGTTAGAGTATAAAATGTTAAACAAGTGAAGGTAGGCCTCGCAGAGAGAGTAAGAGCTAAGGAAAGAGAAGGAAAGGTGAGGAAGGTAACTAAGCAAGTGGTCTGAGAAAAGAGCATTCCTGAGAAAGAACTGTCAAGAGCAAAAGGCCTAAAGGGAAAGTACTTGGTCTGTTCACGCAAAACCGCAGAGACCAGGGTGGCCTAAGCAGCATGAGACCTGGGATCTCTTGCTCAACAGTGGAGGGTATAAATGTCATAGGACCAGATCCTATAGACCCCTGAACACAGTTTAACTTATGTTTAAGAAAAATGGGAAGTCTATTGCCAGATTGGACCAGAGTAAAATGACATAAGTTTTAAAAGCAATAAATGATTTGTGGGTGAAGGAAGAGAGAAATGGTGGGGAGAAAAGGAGCTACGGAGAATTTGTTTTTGGAGAACAAAGTAGGCCTCTTGATGGAGGTAAGAAGTTTTCTAATTCTGCACATTTTAATAATTTAAAGTCATAAGCAATGAAGTCTTTTGATGGACTGGATGTTTGTTGAGGCAGAGAAAGACAAGGGAAGGGTGGCATAGTAGCTGAAAGGATGGCATTGTCTGTCTTCTGAGACAAGGAAAGCTATAATAGACCAGCTTTTGATATAAATTCTGGAATTCAACTTTGGTCTAAATAGATTATTTTCTATGAATAGAAAATGCTACAGTTTGAGAGAGAAGTCTGTACTAGAGATATAAATCTAAGATAGATTATGGCCACATTAATGACGTTAAAAACTCAAGAAAATGGATATGATCACCAAGAAAGGGAATGTAGCTCAAGAGTTCCAAAGACCATGTCCTTGAGTTCTCCAATGATCAGAGGCTGATGAAAATTGAAATAATAATCCAAAGGAAGCAATGCATGAGGAAGATTGAAAACCAAGAGATTGCTGTGTTCTAGAAGCCAGGTGAATAAATGTGTGTCAAATACTCTGTTAAAATAAAATCAATATGATAAATTTAAAATGTGACTGAAATATATTTGAGAGGTCATGAAAAGGAATGTTCTTTGAAATGGAATGAAAGAATGGGGTCTGTATTAGTTTCTTATTGTTGCTACCATAGATTGCCATAAATCAGTGACTTAAAATTGTAAAAATTTAATATGTTACTGTTTTGGATTTTGGAAGTCCAAATAGTGTTGGTGGATTTAAAGCAAAGTGATAGCATGGCTGAATTCTTTCTGGAGGCTGTTGGAGAGAATCAACTACCTTGTCTTTTCTGGCCATTGTAGGGCACCTGAAGCCCTTGGCTTGTGGTTCTATTCCTCCCTCTTCGAAGTCAGTACTGTTAGGTGGGGTCCTTCTGATGCTGCCATCTCTTTTGGTCTCTTCTAGTTCCCTCTTCTTCTCTTAAGGCCACATGTAACTACATTGTATTCAACCAGACAAACCAGGGTAATGTCCCTATTTTAAGGTCAACTGATTAGTAACCTTAATTCCATTTGCAAGTTTAATTCAATTTTGCTATACAATCTAATGTCTTTATAAGTGGCCAGGATTAACATGTGGACATTTGTGGGGTAGCTAGTAGACAACGGATGGAGAGAAATTTTTTTCTCGTATTATGATACAAATAATAACATGTTTATGTGTTAATGTGAGTAATCAAAGGGATACAAACAAAATCAATGTAGGAGAAAAGAAGAATTGCTGGAGTGATGTTCTTGAATAGGCCTAAGCAGATGGCATCAGTGTATAAATGGATAAATTGGCTTTGATGAAGAGCAGGGCATTTTATCACTGACAGCAGGAAAGAAAGGAGAGTACAAGGGTACAGATGCAAGTGGACAGATGGATGTGGTGGTGATAGCCTGTGGAAATCTTGTATGCAATGCTCTCATTTTGTTTGTGAAATATTGAGTGAGGTTACTTGTGGAGAGTGAGGATAGAGGAGGAGCTGATATGTATTTAAGGATGGTAGAAAGTAACCCTAACAGAGAGCAGGAGAATGAATGGTCTGAGAAGGTATTCTGTGTTTGCCTGACACCATTAAGAAATTGCATTTTGAGATTCCTGGGTAGGAATTTAAAGTGAAACTAAGTAGTAATATTTAGGCACTTTAACATCATGGGTGCAAATATAAAGTAGGAAGAGTGTTGACTTTTTACCAGGATATGGATTTTTTTTTAATTTTTTGTTAATTAAATTATAGCTGTGTACATTAATGGAATTATGGGGTACAACGTGCTGGTTTTGTATACTATTTGAAATACTTTTATGAAACTGGTTAACATATCCTTCACTGCATTTTCTTAGTTGTTGTGTTAAGACATTTATATTCTACACTTAGTAGATTTAACATATACCCTTGTAAAATACACCATAGGTGTGGTCCCACCAATTACCCTCCCTCCACCCAGCCTCCACTTTCCCCTTCCTTCCCCTTCCTCTTTCCCTTTCATCTTGGGCGGTAGTTGGGTTATAGCATTCATATGGAAGTGGGGGTATTTATAGACACATGAAAAAATTCTCATCATCCTTAATCATCAGAGAAATGCAAATGAAAACCATTTACACATATCATCTAACTCCAGTTTGATTAGATCACATCACAAAATCCCCAAACTATAGATGTTGGTTTGGATGTGGAGAAAAGGGAATACTTCTGCACTGCTGGTGGGAATGCAAACTAATACATTCCTTTTGGAAAGATGTTTGGAGATTACTTAAGGATCTAAAACTAGACCTCCCATTCGATCCTTCAAGTCCTCTACTAGCTATATATCCAGAAGACCAAAAATCACTTTATAACATAGTTGCACCAGAATGTTTATTGCAGCCCAATTCAGGGATATGGATTTTTAATCAAGAATCTCAAAGTTGATACTATAAATCGATAGTAATCAAAACAGCATGGTACTGGCACAAAAACAGAGAGGAAGATGTATGCAACAGAATAGAGAACCAAGAGATGAACTCACCTATTTACCATTATATGATCTTTGACAAGCCAATTAAAAACATCGAGTGGGGAACATTCCCTATTTAACAAATGGTGCTGGGTGAACTGGCTGGCAACCTGCAGAAGACTGAAACTGAATCTACTCCTTTCATCACTAACTAAGATAGACTCTTACTGGATTACAGATTTAAACTTAAGATATGAAAGTATAAAATTACTAGAAGAAAGTGTAGGGAAAACACTTGAAGTAATCTGCCTGGGCAAAAATTTTATGAGGAAGACCCCCTGGTACAATTGAAGCAATATCAAAAATATACTACGGGGGGGGTGGCACCTGTGGCTCAAAGGAGTAGGGCGCCATATACTGGAGGTGGCAGGTTCAAACCCAGCCCTGGCCAAAAACTGAAAAAAAAAAAAAAAAAAATATATATATATATATATATTACTGGGACCTGATCAAACTAAAAAGCTTCTGCACAGCTAAGAGCACAGTAAGTAAAGCAAGCAGACAGCACTCAGAATGAGAGAAGATATTTGCTGGTTATGTCTCTGTCAAAGGTTTAATAACCAGAATCCACAGAGAACTCAAACGTATTAGCAAGAAAAGAACAAATGATCCCATTTCAAGGTGGACAAGGGACTTAAAGAGAAACTTCTCTGAAGATGACAGGCACATGGCTATAGATATATGAAGAAATGCTCATTATCCTTAATCATCAGAGAAATGCAAATCAAAACTACTTTGAGGTATCACCTAACACCAGTAAGATTAGCCCATATCACAAAATCCCAAAATCATAGATGCTGACATGGATGTGGAGAAAAGGGAACACTTCTACACTGCTGGTGGGATTGTAAACTAATACGTTTCTTTTGGAAAGATATCTGGAGAACACTTAGAGAACTAAAAATAGACATGCCATTTGATCCTATAATTCCTCTACTAGATATATATCCAGGAGACCAGAAATCACACTACAACAAAGATATTTGTACTAGAATGTTTATTGCAGCCCAATTCACAATTCCTAGGTCATGGAAGAAGCCCAAGTGCCCATCAATCCATTAAAGGATCAGTAAATTGTGGTATATGTACACCATGGAATACTATACAGCCCTAAAGAAGGATGGAGACTTTACCTCCATATTTACATGGATGGAGCTGGAAAATATTCTTCTTAGCAAAGTATCTCAAGAATGGAAGAAAAAATATCCAATGTACTCAGCCCTACTATGAAACTAATTTATAGCTTTCATAGGAAAGCTATATAACCCAATTATAGCCCAAGAATATGGGGAAAGTGGAGAGGGAGGGGAGGGAAGGGGAGGGGGGAGGATACGTGGAGGGAGGGTGATTGCTGGGATTATGCCTATGGCTTATCTTATAAGGGTACATGTGAATCTCTCTAAATGTAGAATATAAATGTCTTAACACAATACTAAGAAAATGACATGAAGGTTATGTTAACCAGTTTGATGAAAATATTTCAAATTGTATATAAAAACAGCACTCTGTTCTCCATGACTGTATTAATGTACACAGCTATGATTTCATAAAAAAATAAAATAAATATAAAATAAAAATAACATAGAAAAAAATCTAAAAGTTGGAAAAAGGCAGGGGACGCAGAGGTATATGGCTATCCATAAAGTACATGTGCAACTTAAAATAGGTGACTATTTTAAAGTAGAACTAACTGTTTTAAGTTGCACATGAACTTTATGGACTCACTGTGAAAGGGCAAGATAATGTGTTACCTTGACCTCTTAGCTGGGGAGGTGGGAGGTAAGGTTTTCTAGTGGATCAGGGACTAGGAATAGCTGATAGAATCAAAGGACTTAAAACCCACTAGGGTGAGGAATCAAAGAATTTTGAAATTGAGGAATTAGGACTAAGACAAAATTTATTTATTTATCTATCTATCTATCTATTTATTTATTTATTTATATTTTTTGAGACAGAGTCTCACTTGGTCACCCTTGGCAGAGTGCCATGGCATTTAAGCTCACAGAAACCTCAAACTCTTGGGTTCAAGCAATTCTCTTGCCTCAGCCTCCCAAGTAGCTGGGACTACAGGCACCTGCAACAATGCCCACCTATTTTTAGGGATGAGGTCTTGCTCAGGCTTAGGCTAGTCTCCAGCTTGTGAGCTCAGGCAAGAAACCCACCTCGGCCTTCCAGAGTGCTAATATTATAGGCGTGAGCCACCGTGGCTGGCATAAGACCAAATTTTAACAATATTTTGAGTCAATATTGTGTCCTGGGTGATTTCTAGCATATTTTCAATTAATCCTGAGAAATTTATATGCAGAAGGACTTAGTGTTATTTCTTATCGAAGACTGTGAAGCAAAAAGGTTCAATCTTGCCCGAAATAGCTCATAAATGTAAAATCTTTAACTCAATTTCAGTTCATCATCTTAAACCATCAGTGTGTTTCATACATTCAGGCCTAAAAGAGTGTCTCTTTACATCATAACTTTGGGCCTTATGATGATTTTTTAAAAAATTGACTTCAACTTGAGGGATACTACTTATTTTATCATACAAAAAGGTCAATTTTTTTGTTAGTTTCCATGCATCAGGAATTTGTGAGGTTAAAGTTAATTGGGAAAATAATATTTACATATTTAGAAAATACCTTGAAGTTTTTTTCAATGTAATGTTGTAGCATAAAATCAATAGTGTCATTTCATTGGAAACTAACAAAATTGATTCATGTAAAAAATAAAAAGAGATTTTAAGATGTTTGGAGGATAATTCTCAAAACTTTATTTGGTGCTGGATGATAGCTATGCTTTTAAAAAAATATTTGGATATAAAATTATTGGTTTAATTTAAATTGTTTAGAGATATACAATAGTAACTTGAGGAGAAATTATACATGTTTGAGATTTGCTTTCATGAATGTCTTCAAGAAACAAACAAATGTTGCATCTGTGTTGGGAGGGTATTGGCAGTTGGGGGAAGAGTGGCTGATAGATGTATGATGAAGAACAGAACATGGACAGTTGGTTAATTCAGGTGATGTCTATGTACTTAGGGGGTTTTCTGATTATTTTGTCTATAAATATCTTTTTACATTTTGTATAATCAAAAGTTTAAAAGCAGTTTCTAAAATACTTCACACACATAAGTTCATTTTCATTAACTCACCATCCTACCATCCTCAAGGGTGCCCTACTAGAAATTTATTGCCATAGGAGGTGATGCTAGATGTTGAATGTGATCAGATAATTATTTAGGAGTTGTCAAACACTATAGCAATGCCCAACCGACTAGAGAAGAATAATTATCTGATAAAAAAACAACAATGTCAAGGGCCACAACTTCATGAATCCATATTCTTCCTTGAAATATTTGAAGAACATCTCTGAGAGTTCCTCAGTCTATCAGTGATTCTCTGTCACTTCTGTGGTAAGACTTAAACATATATCATGGTTTAAGAAAAGCATCTCAAGATGGATGCCATCATTTGGACTGTGATTGATTTTTTTAAAATAACAGTCATCATTTTTGGTGCTCCTTTAATTTGATGGAGAATGAATATTGTTGGACCTGATGATAGTAGTCATCAATCTACCTTGCCTCCTGTTGCTGAAGTGCTTTCTCACCTATAGAAGGCTGGGGTCAATACTTGACCTATTGAATAGCATCCAGGTTATTAAACTAAACAATATTTTCAATTAAAAAAATCATTTGACTTGGGGGAAAAAGAGGAAAACAAACCCATCAATGAACCATATGGATCAGAATTCCATTTGTTCAAGATACGACTTCCACAAGCTTAATAGTCAGTCATCTTACTTAAAAGCCTGAGAAAGCAGCTTATTGATTTGGAAATTAAACGTCTGCCAATAATTTGAGTGTACTTTATGTAACAAAATGATAAGAATATGTTTTGGCCATTTAATTTGAAATCACCCATCAAGTGCATATTTCTCATTGTCTAAGTATCAGTTTACTCAATAAAAATCATACACAAGCAAGTTCTATCGGTAAGCAGATTTACGAACACATTTATCCCTATTCCTTGTGAGCATAATGATGAAGCTCAGGGAACACAGCCTATCCAGGGTTGGCATTTCATAAAAGCACAAAATATGCCATCTATACAAATACATTATTATAACTCATTAGTGTCTTCACAGTGTTAAACATTTAAATCTCTAACAGTGGCTTATTAAATTTTAGTACCTGTTTATCTTTGTAGCTAAAGATTGGGTGATCAGAGACAAACAAATCCTTCTATGACCAGTGAGGTACTAAAGTCTTGGCTAACGTCTGAGGAGGCCTGCTAGAATGAGGTGGCAGATGGAACGAGCACCGTGAACCTGGCATTTGTGATTCTCTATCACGTTTCCGTTTTAGGTGATACATGTAAAAGCGCACGTAGTGTTAGATGTGAGTCCAAGGAAGCTCTGATTCACACAGTCTCAAAGGACCTGAGAAGTTTTAGTCATTGAGGAAATAATTCTTGGGTACATTGAGTTGTTTTTTACTTTCTCTCATCTCTCCACTATTTCTGTAATTGGAAGTTATCTATGTCTAATTATATCTTTAGTGAAAAGTAATTATAATTCTTATCATTGACTTTTTAAATGAGATTTTTTTTTCTCCAATAGTATTTTTTACATCTCATCTAGCCACCGTGGGCATAGCAAAAAGGAAATCAAAGCAAGATTTCAAACTTTAAAACTAGTTCAGTGGGGGAACATCAAATTAATAAACATAAAAAGTTACAAAAGGAACACAAAGGTCGTTATCCACATTCTAAAAAGCAAGAATTCTGAAACTGCTCTTGGTAAGAACAAAGACAGAGAAGTGAAACAACCTAATTTAGAATCATCTCACATCTTCCCTCTCCCTCGGTTTCTCCGACTTTCTTCCATTTCCTTTTCCCTTTTACTCCAACCAAAGGTTTTGTTAATTTATAACAGCCTTGAAAGCTATCCTTTACTTATTAATATATACCGTCACACAACTTAGGATAGCTCAGTAACCTCTCACTTATCTCAGTAACATTTGAAACATTACCTGTGAACTCATATTAATCTGAAATAAAAAAAAAAAATTGCAAACTATGTAACCTAATCATATACACCCTCATATTAAAAATTTTTTTTTAAAAAATTACCTGCATGAGTGAGAAAATAGAGGTGGTTTTTACAAAACATTTGCCTTGAAAATAAATAGTGTTCAGAATATTCCCGGTGATGAAAGACTGATTGAAACTGTTCAAAATCCTTGAAATAAAGGCATTTAACTTCAGCTGCATAAATGTCCACTGCTAATTGACATCCTTTATACCCGAGATACCGTGATTGGCCCTTGATCATGGGGATTGCAGCATTTAATGGCCCCTGAGGGGAAACCTGAGCAAGCTGGGCCCTGGTCATTCTTTCTGTGTGTGTAGACCCCCATCATCTGAGGACATTTTAAGCTGTGATGCTTAAAATTTGGAAGAAAAGTTATGAATTGATGAATTGAGGATTGGCTTCCTCATAGTACTGTCTTGAGAAAGTTATATTGTGTTTCATTTTCTTTTATAACAGGTTAGGTCCATCTGGCCATGAATTATAGACATGTTTCTTCATTGTTACGTGACCTTGGTCAAAACAGGAAACCTCTGAAAACCTTTGTTGCCTTATCTTCAAAATAATGATGATGATTATATGATAAATATTATAACTAATGTGTCCTCACAACACAGTGAGGATTAAATGAGAAAAGCCCTGTATAGTATAGTACGTGGATCATGGAAATGCTGGGAAACAATATAAATTATTATTATTACCTCAGAAATAGCTAATTTTACAAACCTCTAAGGTCATTGTTAATTTTTCTTCCCCTGTAGACTACAGGAATCTTTTCATCCTATGACTTTTAGAAACTGTATGACAAAATGAGCAGGTGGAGAGCCATTATGTCCAAGTTGGGGAGTCCATGGAAGCTGCTTAAACATCTTGGGCTGTTCTAGTTCTCTGTACCCTACTTTACTCTAAGCTGTGTTCGTAGCTCCTGATCTTCTGTCTCAAAGCTAGCTAAGACCAGGCTGACTAATGTACAAATTATCAGGATTTGAAGATACAAGGGAGGATAACACAGCAAAGCAAACTTAAATTTGGATATTCAACACCTTTGCTCTCAAGTCCACTGCCAATATCTGATTCAAGAAGGTTCTAGCTCGCTACCTCTCACCCAACCCTCAACCTGTCACACGCCAGGAGAACTTCTCCTCATTAGATAGACAGTAGCATTTGCCTTCACTCTAATCTGTATTCCTGTCTCACAATGAAAAAATCTTTGTACACTGTGCCCTTCACGTCTGTGATTCCACATCTGTAGAGTCAACCAACCACAGATTGAAAATATTAGGGGGGAAAGGGTGGTTGCATCTGTACTGAATATGCATAGACTTTATTTTCTTTTTTTCTCTGTACTAGGGAATGATAACTATTTACACAGCATTTTCATTGGATTATGTATGATAAATAATCTAGAGATGATTTGAAGTATATGGGAGGATGTGTGTAGGTTATATGTAAATACTATACCATTTTATATAAAGGACTTGATTATCCTCAGATTTTGGTATCCACAGGAGCTCCTGGAACCAATCCCCCTTGGATATTGAGGGATGACTGTATCTGCACCAATTTACCCCAATTCCTTGATGGATCACTCTGGAATATTTTCTTTTAATATATATCAATCAGAGTTCTGGCTGTTATACAAAATAATAGTTATTATTTGTGCCAATGAAAGGCTACGTGGGTGATGTTCCTATCATAAATAGAACAACTACTCAAAGTGACTCCTATTATCTTCCATACAGACCATAAGCAAGTGAAGTATTTTGTTTTGTTTTGTTTTTTTCTTATATAAAGATTTCTTCCTCACCTGGAATCTCTATAATCTTAGCAGTAGTAAGAGTAGTAACAATATTGGGTTTTTTTGTTTTTGTTTTTTTTTTTTTTTTTGGCCAGGGCTGAGTTTGAACCTACCATTTCTGGCATATGGGGCTGGTGCCCTACTCCTTTCAGGCACAGGTGCCGTCACACTTTTTTTTAGTAAGTTAAACTTTTAGGCCAGGTACAATGGCTCACACCTGCAATACTAGCACTTGTGGAGACAGAGATGGGAGGTTTGCTTGAGACCAGGAGTTCAAGATCAGCCTGAGCAAGAACAAGGCCCCATCTCTACAAAAATAGAAAAATTAGCTGAGTGTGGTGTTACATGTCTGTAGTCCTATCTACTTGAGAGGCTGAGGCAGGAGGATCACTTGAGCCCAAGAGTTCAAGGTTACAATAAGTTTTCATGATGCCCCTGCCAAGAGTGAGGAGGTGTCTCAAAAAAAAAAATGCAAGTTTTTTAAACTAAGAATTTGTCAAGAATTTAGAAAAGAATACCAGTGTCAGATAGCACTTGCTCTGGAGAATTCCACACCCTCTTATTTCTACCACCACCAAATACACACATCAAAGATGAATTGAGGTGAATACATTTTGAGATCTAGAAACACTTACAGGTTTGAAGTAGCAAATGAGTAGAGTACCACTTACTTACATTTCAGAGAGAACAGAAGGCAGCCCTCCAGCAAGCCTGGCTTGCTCTACTCAGAGTAGCCCCCTACTCAAAATTAGAAACTATTTCACCACAGCTGCCTGAAATTCTCTCTTCCCTTTTTTGGATAACTAGACTCCTCTTTTGGAAGAGATAATACTGATGGCATATCTGCCATCCTGAGTGTAAATTAAGGGAAAAATAGATAGATCATCTGTCTTAACAGATGATGACTTGTGCTGGGTTGGAAAGGTAGATCATTTGGATAGCTTTGGGGCACTAGAAAAAGGAAGGAGAACAGGCTGGGTTTTTTTTTTCCCCCAAGTATAGAATTGGCCTCTGGCAAAATTGTGAAGTGAGTAAGATTTGGGTTTTGGGTATCTTCACACCACCTCATCAGCATTCAACATTCAGTGCCCTACTTTTCCATATTATCCTTCTCTAATATCTTTCTTTCCTTGTTCTCTTCTAATCTTTACTGTCTAATTTACTATTTAGAGTCTGAGTAACTCAGTATCCTTAATAAAAACCTTTCTAGGAAATAAATGATGTCTTATTTCTATTGGGCTTGCAGACTTTTTAATTAGCATCCATGTCCAAGTTGAAGGCAGCCAGTACTTTCTATGGGAGCCTTGTTTTTCTTTGTAATAGGATGTTAACTAAATTTCATTTTCCTTGTGAGGCCAGTGGTAGTGACTTACCCCTAGATACACAAGAAAATTGACAACTGGACTTATCTTAGGCACACAGGCAGAAACTATGTCCTCAGGCCCTTGGGCTGCTGCTTCCTTTTTGTTCTCATTCCATTGCTCTTTCCCCCTCTGTTCCCACATGAATCACAGATATATTGGTCAGAAATAGGTCTACTTTGATTTTAGTACCTTAAGAGTCTGTTCTTTCAGACCGAAGTTTGCATGACACAAATTGCCACAAAGGATTTCTTAAAACAAAACTATAAATCTTTCAAAATAGAGATGCTGACTCCTTTAAAACAGCAAAGCAGGCACTAGACATATTCAATATAATTAAAACAAGTAAAATCCATAGTATCAGGAATGAGCCAGTCTCCTTAACAAGTTACTAACTTTCATTTAAAGCCTTCCCATCTTAATGTCATCCTCTTAAGAAAGAAGGATGTATTTGTAAAAAACGTAAAAAATGTAAAAAAAAAAAAAAAAAACCCACAATCAAGAGCAGAAGCAGGAAAATGATTGAAGATGCATTCTTCAATCTGTAGGGTTTACTGGGATTACTTAGGCTAGACAAAAATCCATGAAGGTCATAATGACATTTTTATCATTTTAGACTGATGTATGCCATTTTTTATATTGTCTTTGCGATACACATTAAAATTTTAAAGAGTGAGCTGTTACATTACAAAGCAATGATTTAAAAATTTATCAGTTCTACCCTTCTGTAGTTTAACAAGAATTTTCACATTCATCGTTTCTCCCCTAAGAATTTATTTTTTTTAATTGCTAATGTAGTGCTTTCTGCAGGTGAAAAGTAACTAGTTTATAACAATAATGTATTTGTAGCTTCTAAAAATCTTTAGCTACTTGGCAAGAAATGAAAAAAGTATGAAGCTGATGCGACATACATATACCGTCTCAAGTAAGTTCGGTCTTCTCTGTTTTCCAGAAGCTGTAGAAATATTTGCTTGGAAAGTTGTTTTATGAACTAGCTGGACCAATAATATTTAAATAATTGCCATTTATTGGATACTTATTATGTTCCAAGCACTGGACTTGGAACTTAAACTTCACAGCAAGCTTGCTGGCTGGTCAGTTCCTATCTGACAGTCCACAGATAGTTTTAAAAGGAAGGAAAGAAGGTGGCAGGCTGGCTGGTCAAGGAAATGTACAACGTATGGCTTAATGAAAGATTTATCCTAATTTCATAAATTCAGAAGGAAAACATCCCGGAGCAGTCAAGGAAACTGCCCCAAATGGCACAATGATAAGAGTGAGTGATAGAGATGGCATTTATCCACCAATCTGTCTGAGGCACTTTTGAACAGATAACCTTATGTCCCAGTCCACATGTTCAAAATAGGCAGCTATTCAGGTGGGATTCATCCACGAAATATTATTACAGCACATTAAACGTCATACATTACAAATACTAATACTGACCCATATATTAGAAGGACATACGTTTTAAGTGAAGTTGAGATTATGAAATATATTAAAATAAACATTTCTTTTAATACTGGTAAAGAGGCCATCTCTAACTGACTCCTCACTGACTGGGCATAAATACACATGGGCAGCTTGCTCTAAACTCAGAGGGCAAATAACAGGGCACACTCACTGGGGGCAAGGAGACAGTGTTTTCTCTTTTTGCTTTTCCCTTTCAGACTCTGTTGAAAGTTAGAGCACAGCCACATTCAAGAAAAGTGTTGCCATTTGGTAAATTGGTGTGTGTGTTGGAAAAACGTATAGGAAAACAGTTTTTTCCTCCCCCAAGGGAACTTGGGAATATAAATATATTCTTTTGAAAAGATAAAAAGTTCCTAGCTAGTGTGAGTTCCTGACAGGGGAGAACCACAGAGGAAGAAAAATAAGAGCTAGGTGGGGGAAGAATGAGAACAAAGGGCAAGTCAAAGGGGAACTGAGGAGGGTAAAGACTGGAGGGAAGCCATGGGGTAGGGCTGTCCCCTCTGACCCCGCTTCATGGCCACTGCAGGATCCTGTAGTCCTCCTCTGGCCCAGGTTGCACTGTGCTCAGGGCTGAATCTTGTGTAGGCCTCCAGGAACATTGTGCTACTCAGTTAATTCTGACTCTCACTAAGCCTCTCTCTTGCCCTCCTTCTGCCTTCACCCCTTGCCTATTCTGTCCTTGCCTGTCTATCCACAATATTCTCACTTACATAAGCATTAACACAAAGCACTCAAGTCCTACTCAAAATCTCACCTTGACCTGTCAAAGCAAACTGTCTTTTCTATTCTCACATAGCCTCCTCAGACCCTCCTCCAGGTTCAAGTCCCCATGGTTTTATAATTATTTCTATACTTGTCTGTCTTGACTAATACATTCTAAGCCTCATGGAGGGTAAGGATGATATCTGTTTTTTCATCCTTGTCCCTCGCAAGTAACTTCCTCATCATCAGATTGGTAGTCATAAAATAATAATAGAAAAGAAGTAAGAGTTGGACCTAAGCCAGGAAAGGGGGAGAAAGGTCAGTGATGGGTTTTGCTAGGCTGGCTGCTACTTAACGACCTCTCTCCCTTCCTTTCCCACATTCCAGCCCAAACCCTAGGACTTGTACCTTATAAAAAGATGTAGTCTTTGGATTCAAGTCCAACTTACTTCACCCACCCTCAAGTTCTTACGTAGTTTTGCTTTTATCTTCTCAGACTAATGTCTACATATTCTATTTCCTTTACCTTGTATCCTACTCTCCATTCAAATGAACTCCTTAGAGTTCCT
Organism: Galagoides demidoff; assembly: GCA_963574575.1. NCBI lineage: Eukaryota > Metazoa > Chordata > Mammalia > Primates > Galagidae > Galagoides > Galagoides demidoff. The sequence continues at coordinate 21,825 of CAUYQV010041574.1, forward strand.
ACAGTGCTGCTGTGTACACTCTGTCTAGAGGCCTGTCTTCCTGTATGTTGATTCTGTCTAGACTACTCAAATCATTCTCCCCTCCTAACCCATTACTTTCCATTATCTATTCAATCTTCAGTACTTCAATCTGGATCCCTCCATCACCTCTAGACTATCATTTTGGCTATCATTGGTTTGTATTTTTTCTCCCCAACCAAACTGAGTAGTGTTTGGGGCAAGGGAACTGTAATCTTCCTATTCCCACAACTCAGTGTAGCCTCCACATTCCCAGATGGTATTTTCTAATTGCCTGTTGAATCCTGGACTGCCTTTCTCATTGTATTGCTCTCTTTTCTGGTAGAAAGCACTTCTAGTATCTGAATCTGCCATCCCTGGAGCAAAAGACTATGGAGATCATTTAGAGATGTGTGTTCAACTATATTTGTTCATTTTAATTAATAGCCCTGGGATGCCAGCAATAGGGCTGATGCATCTGGAAGGGTGGGGGGGAGAAGTCAAGGGAGGGCCTAGTCATCTATTTTTAGTAAAATTGCCATTGTAAGGATGGAATTAAAGTCTGAGTGCCTAGAGGCCAGATGTGCTAAAGATTAGTTACAATCTCTTTCCGTTTTTGTTAAAAGTTCCAAATGAGACATGGAATACAGACTGGATCAAGTTATATTCATTTCACCCTGAAGCTGCAACTTGAGAGATAAAGTTCAATATGAAAGAAACAGGAAGGAAATATACCAAAGTGCTATTAGCAGTCACTCCCTAGTTCTATACTATTTAGTTTTGCCTTTCTTTATAACTTTATTTCTAAGTTTTTCTTATAATAAGAAAAATGTGAATTTTAGAAGACATAATTTGATTTTATAGTATCGATTTTGCACATTGAATACTGAGTTAAGATTTTTTTTTTTGCCTAAAAATATTCTTTTGGATATTGCAGGAGATTTAAAAAACCTTTATAGAGAGAATTTGATGACTAGTTGTGGATATGATAACTAGAATTCCAAATTTATAATTTATGAGTTTGACCTTTTGGAAGTTATACTTTATGCTGTTTATACTCTTGTAACTATAAACTTGCACAGATGCTACAAAATGTAGGATACCACAAAGAGCACTAGGCCTTGACCAGGGGCCCAGAGGTCTTGGATGGAGTGTGGATTAGCTAGCTTTGAAAAGCATAGCTATTTACGTGTATTCAATTGGTAGAATACAGCTGAATGACTTGCCTCTAGAATATCCTCAGTGTATCTTAATAGGGTGAAAATATCTTGAACGAAAGAAAAAGTATGGGAGAAAAATCAGATGTCAGAGAAAAGACCACCAATGGTAATACACTTCACATTTGTAAATTTAAAGCTAGATTTGTCTCATTGTTTGATATGAGTGGGGAATCAATGAGAGGGGAAAATCAATGGGAACAAGACTTTATGTTACATTACAAAATACGGTACATTAACTGGTGGATTATCTGATAAGTGTGTTCATAGGATTTCTCATTTGATCCTCATAAGATTGTGGGGTTAGGTATCAGGATCTCCATTGACAGTTTGGAAAACAAGTATTTTTATGTGTGTATTAGTGTGTTTCTCATTATCTTCTCAGCAATCCATTCCTTAAAGACAAATTATGTATCACTGTATGTCTGCAGATAGTGGGAGCCAATGTCTGCCAGATTCTTAATAAAAATTTGTTTAGTAAGTTCAATAATTAAATGGTTACATGGATGATGTGCTGGCCTGTTGGCTTTGGGAATTAGCTTTATATCAAAGTACAAAAATTACTATTCCAGGAGTTTTTATTTTTAAATTGAGGTGAAATTCACATAACATGAAATTTACCATTTTTAGATTGAACTCCCATCTACCTTTAAAACATTAAACGTGTTCATCTTCCCGCAAGGAAATGCTGAATACATGAAGGAGTTGCTCCTACTACCCACTTTCCCTTATAACCACTAATCTGCATTTGGTCTTCCCACTGATTGTCCTACACTAGATACTTTAGATGAAAATGGAATTAGATGTTATGTGGCATTTTGCATCTGCTTTCACCTAGCATGATGTGGTTGAGTTCCATCCATACCATGTGGTTGAGTTCCATCCATACTGTAGAATGTATCAGTACATCGTTTATGCCTGAATAACTTTCCATTGCATGTATTTACCACAGTTTGTTTACTTGGTCTTTCATGAACGGATATTGTGGGTTTTTTTGTCTGTTGCCTATTGTGAAAGGGCTGCTATCAGGATATATGCACATCCAATTGTTTTAGTACCTCGGAGGGGAATTACTAAGTCATATGGTAATCTAATGTTTAACTTTTTGAGGAACTACCAAGCTGTTTTCCACAATGGCTGAACCATTTTACTTTTCCACTGACAATGTATGAGGGTTCTAATTTGTCCATATCCTTGGGAACAGTTTTAAAAAGTTATAGCCATCCTTGAAGTGTGAAGTGATACCTGGCTGTGGTTTATTACGGTTTTGATCTGCATTTCCCTCAGGTTAATATTGTGGAGCATCTTGTCAACTGTTTGGCCATGTCCATGAGATTTTACAGAGAAAAAAGAAGTTATTAATAAAACTCAAAGGAAAAAACAAAATGTTTATATAATGACATTTAGAAATATTTTAGAAAATGGCATTTATACAGACCCCAGGCTTAAACCAGAATTCTTTAATCATGCTGGACGTTTCCTTTTCCTGAATTCCCACCGTCTAAACCAAAAGCAAGTCTGGTTATTTATAATGCCTTAAATAATAATGCTTTTCTACATTTCTCTATCATCAGCCTAATCCATTCCAACATGCTCTCCCTCTCTAGCTATTGCTTATTTAATCTATACTCCGCACAATAGCCAGAATTTTAATCACAAATTAGACCATTATGGTCCAGTGGTTAAAACTCACCACTTTTCTCACATTGCATTTAGAGGAAAAAAATAAACGAGAGTGCTGTACTGTAGTTTATTATTATTTGGTATTTCACCTTTTATCTCAACAACATATAAAACTACTCTTTCCTTCAAGTTCAACCTTTTTGTCAATTTCTACAACTTTCCAGGCGTTTTCAAAAAATTTAAATTGCACACAAATTTTATGGACACCTTGTATTATTACACTGGCCTGAAAACAGCTCCCAAACATCACATACATTTGTCCTTCTATTTTTCTCTTAAACATTACCCTCTCCGACAAGTTCTTACTGGCCAGGCTATCGCAGATGTGTTATTCTGTATTGCAGCAATGCATTTATTTGCCTTCAGAGTGTTTTTTTCTCCTTATGTATTTATATGCTTACTTATTTTTGGCCTTTATGTGTTAAATGTTAGTTCATTTCTGGTGAGTAAAATTTCTTTTTTTTTTTTTTTTTTTGGACCATGGCCAACATATAGTTGATACTCACGGTATCTTTAATGAATGTTTAACTGTGCATTCTTCATAATTATAGGAGTATGTGGAATTCAGTGGGCGTTATGTAGAAACACATATTTACTTTAAAAGGAATTTATTAATAAAAATTTTAACAGCTTAGCATCAGTAAAAAGTTGTACTATATTCTGAGTACCGTATTTCTACAGAAGGACACAAGACTCCTATTATCTTGTCAACTGCAAAATAATTCTCTTTGAAACCAACGGGTGCACTGAGTGGCAGTGATGTGCCAAGTAGACAGAAGGGTGGATAAAGGAGAGGCATAGAACTGGTTAAGCAGAGAATGAAAGCTCATTCTTTCTTATCATGGTCTTTGCACAGCTTGTGTCTTGCCATTCAATAGCCAATACTTTATTTCCACCTGTGTAACCGGTGAGCAGGCTCTAGACCTGTTGACATGAAAATCATCCATAGAGCTATAGAAGAAGTGTGATTAAATTGTGTTAGAATAGCTCAGCCTCTTTCTGACTAATAGAAAAGAAATAGTCTGGAGGCCAGCATGGATCCCCGAAATGTCTGCAGTGGGAATGCTGCATTGCTACAAATGGAAGTGGAAGACTAAGGCGATGCAGGCAAACAGAACTAGCTGAAAATAGAAACTTTTTTTCTATTATGTGGAAGAGTGCAATCATTAGATCATTAATTTTCATCATATATGTATTATAAAATCAGGGTTCTGATTCTTTGGCTGCCTTTATGATATTGGCTACTTGAAGGAAAGAATGTGAAACAAATGAATTTTTTTGTTTGTTTGTTTACTGGGGCCAAGTTTGAACACACCACCTCCGGTATATGGGGCCAGCTTCCTACTCCTTGAGCCATAGGCACCACCCAAGAAATGTATTTTTATTTAACAATAATCTTACTAAAATGTTGTTTAGACCATTCAATCCATACTTCTGTAAACTGATGAAATAATTCCTTCTGTACCAGATGCTTTTGAGTTCCTCATCTCAACCAATGCTCCCGACCTTAACACTCTGGGATATAGATGGGAAGATTTAAATTAGAATGCCAGTATTTTAAGTTTTAAATTTGTCTGTAGCATAGGTATCGTACGGTCTACATCATGAAGAAACTGCAGGGTTCAATGGAACTGACTAAGATCACATAAGTCAATTAAACGTCAACATAGAAAACTAAAATCTAGGGAGATCTCTAATGGGAAATAATTTTTAGAAAAATGTGTCCATACAGATATGCACAGACACGTATACTGAAGACTTCTGAGAAACAATACATCTTTCTAAGACCTGCAAATACATACACATAGAAATCTACAGAGGGATGGTTTTCTAGGACATGGGTTATATGTTAACATCTAGGTTAATATATTTTAAAAAGCGAATAGTTATATATTTTTTAATAACAGAAATTAAATATTTCTCTGCCTTTAAATGGCTCTATAATTTGACTTCTACTTTCTTGGCATTGACAGTTTTAGTTTTTTACCTTTAAAACAGTGGTTCTCAACCTGTGGGTCACAACCCCTTTGTAACAATGAAAATATATCCTGTTTATCAGATATTTACATTATAATTCATACCAATAGCAAAATTACAGTTATGAAGTAGCAAGGAAAATAATTTTATAGTTGGGGGTCACCACAACATGAAGAACTGTATTAAAGGGTCATGGCCTTAGGAAAGCTGAGAACCATTGCTTTTAAAAGCATCTGTACTATCTCTGTATAATTCCAAGTGTGCGATATTATAACTAGACCTAGAGATTTGATTTTAATCTTAAGGGAGCATACTGAAAGACATATCTTTAGGTATAGGAACACCTTTATTAAGGATTTTTTTCTTTTTAATTTTTTTTTTCCAGATTCCTTAGTCTTAGAAGTGACTTTAGATTATATATTAGAAAAGAGGACTTGTAGGAGGGTAGGTAAGTTTTATAGATCTTCCAATTCCCTAAATCATTAAAACCCTACATGGTTTATTTACCTTCTTTTTATGCTAGATTGTTCATTTTTCTGTCTTTTAAGGCTAATTTATACTTCATTAATAGAAATTTTTAACATTATTTTATGCTTTGAACCTTTCATTTTAATATATTTCAGTTGTTGAATGAAAGTTGCATACACAGGGCAAATATGTTCCACATATCTTTAGCCAGATTCTGCAGATTTTAACATTCTCTGTAACTACACTGCACAGTTAAATTATAAAAACCAGGAAATTAAAATTGACAAGATTCCATTTAGTAATCTTTATACCTTGGCTAAATTTCACAGATTGTCTCACTACTATCCCTTTTCTGTCCTGGGACTGAATCCAGAATCCTGCATGGCATGTGCTCTCGTGTCTCCTTAGTTTCTTCTCCTCTCGGGCAGTTGTTCAGTCTTTCTTTTTTTGAGCTTCAACATTGTGACAAGTTTTACCTAGTCATTTTATAGACTGTCCCTCAATTTGGGCTTGTCTAATTTTCCTTATGATTCAAATAAGATCATGTAACTTAAGACATGAATACCAGAGGCGCAATACTGTATTTTCTTTGTTGCTATCTGTTAACTCCTCTCCCCAACAGTGAGAACTTGAATGATATTAACCACTTATTTTGTTATTTTGTTTTTACATATTCAGTATTTCTAATTATTTTCCTGAGTTTTCACAACATTCCTCTTTGTAGGGCTATGTTTTTTAAATATCATTGATATATAATTCATGTACCATAAATTAATCAAATTAAACAGTGCACCAGTTTTCACCACATTTGCACAGATGTGCAACCATGAAAATAGTTTGATTTTAGAACCTAAGAAATTCTCACTTACTAGTGTAGCTCTCCATTGCTATCTCCTCCTCCAGTCCCCAGACCCAGACAATAATTAATTACTCTCCATCTATTAAAATAGATTTGTCTGTCTATAAAGTGGATTTGCCTCTTTTGGACAGTTTATATAAAAGGAAACATACAATATGCGGCCTTAGATGACTGATTGACTTCCTTCCTTCCTTCCTTTTTTCTTGAAAGAGTCTCATAAAAGGAAACATATAGTATGTGGCTTTTGATTTCTTTCTTTCCTTCCTTCCTTCTTTCTTTCTCTTTCTTTCTTTCTTTCTTTCTTTCTTTCTTTCTTTCTTTCTTTCTTTCTTTCTTTCTTTCTTTCTTTCTTTCTTTCTTTTTCTAGAAAGAGTCTCACTTTGTCACATTCAGTAGAGTACCGTCATGTCATAGCTCACAGCAACTTCAAACTCTTGGGCTCAAGAAATCCTTTTGCCTCAGACTTCCAAGTAACTGGAGCTACAGGTGCCCTCTACAATACCCAGCTATTATTAGACAAGGTCTTGCTCTAGCTCAGAATGGCAGAATAATACTTTCAGCAATCACCCATGTTGTAGCCTGTGTGAGTACTTTATATTTTTTTAAATTTCTAAGTAATAAGTGCATTTTTTAGCTACACCATTTTTTGTTTATCCATTTCTTGACTGATATTTAGGTGTCCCAATTGTTTTGCTATTAGAAATAAAGCTTCTGTGGACATTTGTGTATTTGTTTTTCTTTTTTTATCCTCCATTTTTTATTGTGGTAAACTATGCATAAAATAAAACTTGCTGTATCAGTGATTTTTAAAAATACTTGGACCTTGTATTTATAGGTCCAAAAAAATACTTGAAAACATTCTAGTGCAAGTATCCTTATGGTAAATGAATTTTTACTTCTGGGTAGAACCCTAGTAATAGGATTGTGATTAAATAGAAGGTCTACTTTTAGCTCTTTGAGAATTCTCCATACCTCTTTCCATAGATGCTGTATTAGTTTGCAATCCCATCAACAGTGCAGAAGTATTCCCTTCTCTCCACACCCACACCAGCATCTGTAACTCTGGGACTTTGTGAAGTGGACTATTCTCATTGGGGTTAGGTGATAGGTCAAGGTAGTTTTGATTTGCATTTCTCTGATAATTAAGGATGGTGAGTAAGTTTTCATTTGTTTGTTGGCCATTCATCTGTCTTCTTCAGAGAAGGTTCTCTTCATGTCTCTTGTCCACTTATATATGAAATTGTTTGCTGTTTTCTTGTTGATTAGTTTGAGTTCTTTGTAGACTCTAATTATCAGCCCTTTGTCATATTTGTAGCCACAAATATCTTCTCCCATTTGGAAGGTTGTCTATTTGCTTTAGTTGTGGTACCCTTAGCTATGCAGAAGCTTTGTAGTTTGATCATGTCCCATTTATTTATTTTTGGTGTTGCTACAATTACCAATGGGTTCTTCTTTATAAAATATTTTCGTAGACTTATAGCATCTAGAGTTTTTGTCTTTTTGTGTCTTAAATTTAAATCTTTTATCCAGCGAGAGTCAATTTTTGCAAGTGGTGAGAGGTACAGATCTAGTTTCAGTCTTGTACATGTTGCTAACCAGTTCTCCCAGAACCATTTATTAAACAGGAATTCTTTCCTGCAGTGTACACTTATATTTGGTTTATTGAAGATCAGATGGCAATATGCGTCTGTCTTCATCTGTAGATTCTCTATTCCATAGATCTAAGTCTCTATTTTTGTGCCACTATCATGCTGGTTTGGTCATTATAGACTTGTAGTATAACCTGAAGTATGGTGACATGATGCCTTCAGATTTGTTTTTATTTCTTAACATTATGTTGGCTATTTGAGTTTTTTCTCATCCCATGAACTGAAGTACTGTTTTTTTCAAGTACTTCACAAGTGCCCATCAATCCATGGACAGACTAATAAATTATGGTATATGTATATAGTGGAACATTATTCTGCCATAGAAAGATGGAGACCTTATATCTTTGGTATTAACCTGGATAGAGTTGAAGATTATTCTTAGTAAAGTATCATAAGAATGGAAAAGCAAGTATCCAATGTAATCAATACTTACATGAAATCAGTAGGTGAACAACTACCTATTAATAGTTGAACAACTACCCACCCACAAGAGGGAAAATGCCATTAAATTCAAGTAAGGGAGAGGGGAGGAGGAAGGGATCAGGGAAAGCTCTCATCTAATGGGCACCCTATAAAGGTATATGGCACACCTCCTGGAGAAGGGCTCAACCACAGCTTGGACTTTACCTAACAAATGCAAATAATGTAACTTAATTGGTTGTACCTTTATATTAATCATAAATTTAAAAACAAATTTGAAAACAGAAGGAAATTTTAATGCAAATTAAAGAAACAACAAAATATGCAATATAGCAACAGTTTACATAGCATTTATATTGTGTTAGGTAACGTAAGTAGAGAGTAGAGATGATTTGAAGTATACGGGAGGACATGTGTAAATGATACACAAATAGGTTATTTTATACAAGGGACATTAATATCAATGAATTTTCTTATCTTCAGGAGTCCTGGAACCAATACCCCATGAATATAAATGGACACCTGGATATATTTCATGAGATTATATATAATTGTATTGCTGCAGAACTATCTATGCCATCCATCATTAGATCTTTCTCCTTGTACAAAACTGAAACTCTGTATCTATGGAATACAGGATATTTACAAAATATGTGTTGGCCACCTCTGCGATATTTTGTAATGAGGATTTTGTAAGTAAAGGTACATTTATCTACAATGCCTATTTTCCCTATGTATTTCAATTTTAGGGGCAACTTCTGGGACACCCTACATTATACCATTTCCTCTTTCCTTGGGTCATGGTAACTACCATTCTACTTGCAGTCTCTCTAATTTTTTACTATTCTAAGTAACTCATGTAAATAGATTCACATTGCAGTTGTCTTCTCGTGAAAAGCTTATTTCACTTAGCCTAATGCCCTCAAATTTCACTCATGTTATAGCACTTATTTCATTGTATTTGTATGCTACATTTTGCTTATTCATTCATCTGCCAATTGATACCTGGGTTGCTTCCATATTTTAGCTATTGGCAATAGCACAGCTATGACATGCATATACACAAGTTTCTCTTCAAGACCTGACTATCAATTCTTTTGGGTATTTACACAGAAGTAGAATTGCTGGATCACAGGGTGATTCTACTTTTAATTGTTTGAGTAACTGCTGCTTGTCTCCTGCTCTCTTTTGGCTACTATTTGCATAAAATATATCAATATACACACACAAGCACCCTGTCTCTAAAATATATATAGGGTGGCCATAAAATTCATATGCAATTTTAAATTTTAATTTATACACGAATTTTATGTCCACCCTGTATATATTTTTAGAGACAGAGTCTCACTATGTTGTCCAGGCTGGAGAGCAGTGGTTGGTTATATTTATAGTTTGCTAGAGTGTCCAAACTCCTGGGCACACCCCATTTTCCCCCCTCAGCTTCTTAAGTAGCTAAGACTACAGTTATGCAGCACAACATCTGGCTATATATTTTTTTTAATCAGGAGATGGAGTCTTGTGTCTCACTATTTTGTTCAATCTGGTCTCATATTGCTGGCCTGAATCAGAAGTTCCATCTCAGCTTCCCAAAGTGCTGAGATTTTAGGCATGAGCCACTGCAACCAGCTGAAATATTTTGTTCCATCCTTTCATGTTCAACCTATTTGTGCCATTGGATCTAATGTGAGTTCACTTGTAAATAGCATACAGTTGGATTTTTTTTTTTTTTTTTTTTTTTGCAGTTTTTGTCCAGGGCTGGTTTGAACCCATCACCACTGGTATATGGGGCCAGCTCCCTACTCTTTTGAGCCACAGGTGCCACCCCAGTTGGATATTTTTTTAAAAAATCCATTCTGCTAATCTTTGTCTTTTGATTGGAGAGTTTAATCCATTTGCATTTAAAGTAGTTACTGACATGGAAAGTTTTATTTCAGGCATTTTACTATTTGTTTTCTAAATGTCTTGTAGCATTTTTTGAATCTTTTTTCATTTATTATTGTTTTCTTTTGTATTATTTGATTTCTTTAGTAGTGAAACATTTAAATTCTTCTCTCATTTTCTTTTGTATATATTCCTTTGTTATTTTCCTTGTGGTTACCATGGGATATAAACTTAACATATAAATAGTATTAGATTAAAAACACTGTAATTTTAGTTTATATTAGTTTTACAAAATTGCATCTTCATAAATTTTAGTTTATATTAGTTTAATTTCACAAAATTGCATCTTTATAAATTACATGCCCCTGAAAATTAATATTTTTAATACATTATTAAATACATAATACACAGAACTTAATATTACTTAAATTATTTAAGAAACAAAATGAAGAGTTACAACAAAGTTATAATAATAATATGTTTTAAATTAATAATTGCTCTTTTTTTAAAAAAAGAGACATCATCTCCTTAATCATGTAAAAAGCTAGATGTGATGTGGCATCCCATTTTAACAAAAATATTAGCTTTTATAATTACTCATATATTTATCATTACTGAGATTGATCTTTCTTTTTATCACTTGAAATCCTTTTATTTTAATTTGTCCTTTTATTTTAATTTATAGAAATCTCTTTAGTCTTTTTTGCAGACCAGATCTAGTCATAACAAAATACCTCAGCTTTTCTTTACCTAGAAGTATCTTAATATCTCTCTTTCTTTTTTTAATATCTCTGTTACTTTTATCATAGTATATCTAACTCTGTTATAGTTTATGCATAGATAGGATTCTTACTAGATATTTTTTAATTTAGCATTTTGAATATATCAGCCTACTGAATTCTAGCCTCTGAAGTTCTCATGAAATAATTTGCTGATAATTTTATTAGGTATCTCTTGTATAAGATTAATCTTTTCTCACTTGCTATTTCCAAAATTCTCTATTTGTCTTTGTCATTCGGTTTGGGTCTCTTTGTGTCTCAGCGTGGGTCTCAGAGTTCATCATACTTGAAGTTAATTGAGCTTCTTAGGTGTTTATGTTCATGTCTTTTATCAAACTTAGGAAATTTGTGGCTGCTATTTTTTAAAATATTCTTTCTGCATCTTTTCTTTCCTTTCATCTTCTAGGACTTACTCAATATGTATTTTGATCATTTAATGGTGTACCACACATTCCATGAGATCTGTTAACTTTATTTAGTCTTTAAGTTTCTTGGACTTTACATTGTCCTGTTTTCAAGTTCACTGATTGTTTTGCCTGCTCAAATATGCTTTTGAATGCCTCTGGTGTATTTTTCCTTTGGTATTTTACTTTTCAGCTCCAGAATTTGTTTTGATTTCTTTTGAGATGTTATATCTCTTTATTGATATTTCATTTTTGTTTAAATATAATATTTTTATTTTTTACTTTATCCATTTACTTTATCCAGTTCTTTAGTTCCTTGAGTATCTTTGAGACAGTTGTTTTTAAGTCTTTATCCAGTAGATCCACTATTGGGTCTTTTTCAGGGACAGTTTCTATTCATTTACTTTTTTCCTTTAATGTTCCATAATTTTCAACTTCTTTGTATGCCCTATGATTTTTTATTGACCAGTGAACCTTCCAATCTAATAACATGATACCTTGAGAAATCAGATTCTCCTTTTTTCCTAAGGTTTACTAGGTTTTTAGTTTCATTTTATATTTTAGTTATGATTTTTTATTCTTGTAATCTATTTCCATGCTGCAGATCAGATTGAGGTCTTTTCTAAGCTTGTGTCTTTCCATGGGCATGTGTGATGACATTCTTATTTCCCATGCATATGCAGGTGCTTTGAAATGTTCTGGCTTCCAAAGGCGAAAGACAGAAAAATAGAGGTGGGGGGAGAGAGAATGAGGGCTGGCCTCTCAAGTCCTTTAGAAGTTGCACATCAGGGGACTTAATAGAAAGGGTTTGTAACCAAAGGGGAGGGATGCAAAAATAGTTACCCACTTCTATCTCTGCACCTCCATGATCTTAATCAATTACTTGTAGTCAGAACACAGATACACATTTTTTTTAATTTTCCCTCAAAGTCTTCCCATTACTGTTATTATTATTTAGGTTGATATTGAGGGTACAAACAACTAGGTCACAATGCTTGCATTTATTAGTTAGATGCCCTCTTGTAGTTGTGTCCCAAATCAAAAAGGTGTGCCAAGTTTTTCTTTTCTTGAGCACCAGCTGTTTATTTCTTGCTCTGGCTCCAACAAGTTGTATGCAAGCTGATCCAGGAATATGTGCGTACTGATGCTAAACTTTGGGCTCAGGGTTGGGGATTGGTAGCAGCTGCTGAGTTAAGAACTAAAATTGACTGAACTTAACTGCTATTTACCATCTAAGCCTTCTCCTGGGAATTGTAGACTGCCAATAAATGCCATATTTCCAGAATAGTTTCATTAGACAGATTTTGCTAGTGCAATTGTTATCTAGGTTGGGATACAGATTTCAGAATCCTCTTCAACCATATACTTTTATTTTGCTTGCTTAATTCACATAAAGTAATTTCACAATTGCTGTAATAATTTGATAATTGCTAACCCAGAGCCAGATCTCTGTGGAAAACAAGTTTCCTAAGCTGAATATAAATTTGTGTATTGTTCTTTTTGTATTTAGACTTGCTACATAGACAGCATACTGTTGTTCAAAGTTACTTGGGTTGATTTGATAATCTCCCATCCCTAAGTGTGATTATGATTTTTATTTGCAACAGAGATGGATGATTGATTGTTAAGGTTTGTGTTCAATTTTGGTGCCCTTCACATACTGGGTCTCCTCACATTCTGGTTGATCTTCAATTTCATATTGAAAGGGCAAATTCAAGGAAATGTCAGTCCCTGTCATCCACTGTACCTTTAAATCCCATTCTTTCAAACCCTCCTCTCCATTTTCACTTTCTTTGACTTTTGGATTAGTTTTATCATTGTCTTTTGGTTTAACTTTCCCAAGGTCATTTTTTAAATAATTAACATATGTGTACATTTTTTTTCTCTTTCTATCAAACCTAAAGGTTACTATTTTATAGATAGCTTTTTGTTTCCCTCCCCCCTTTTCACTTTAAATGTACTTAATTGTTCTATTTCAGTCCATTGAGGACTTTCTTATTTTTGTGTTGATATGTCACACTCCATTTTATAAGGGGACCATTTCCAATTAGCCACTCTGCCATGTATGGAATGTGGAAGACTTCAATGTTTTTAAATTTATTTTTAAAAAACTGCAATAAATAAATTTGAGCATATATTTTAGTTTTTGAGGATGTATCATCAGAGTAAATTCCTAGACATGGAATTGTTGCATTAAAAAGTAAGTGCCCATGTAGTTAGTTATACTAGGTATTGCCACAGCTGCTATGAGTATTACTATTTTGTATTTTCACCAGGAATATGTTAAAGATATTAACCTTTTTTTTTTTTTCTGGGATATAATTGACAAATATTTCCTCCTGTGTCCTCAATTGTCTTTTGGCTTTATTCATGAAATTTTGGCAATATGAAATATTTATTTGTATTAATCAAATCCATTAATATTTCTTTTTATTGTTTTTGGTATTTGGGGGCCATAATAAGAAAACCTTTTCCTATACTGACATTAAAGAGGAATTCATTCATAATGTCTTCTTCTAGCAATATTATGATATACTTTCATTTATATATTTATATTTAGGATTCATTCCTGTCTATGTTGTATGTTATAGGCCTAATATTAACTTTTTGCAAGTTATAAACAGTTTTGGTTGTAGATTTTTTGTTTTGTTTTTACAAAAATACCTAGTTGTCTCAGCAATATTTATTAGACGTTTATCTCTGCCCTAATAATTTTAGATGCCATCTTTATTACTTATTAAAAGTATATACATAGTCAGCTCTGTACTTGGATGTTTTTGCTATTTCATTGGTCTATTTGTCTGTTCATGTACCAATACATGTTGTTTTAATTATAGAGTCTTTATGATATGTTTTAATAACTGGTAAAATCAGTCCCCTGGTGTAGTTTTTCTTTTTTAGTCTTTCTGCCTCTTTTTTTTAAATATGAATCTTAATATACATATAATTCTTTCAAAATCTGTTTTAGTGTTTTTATTAGGATGTAGGATGATATTAAGTTTATGTATTAAGCTAGGGAAAACTTCTGTTTTTGATGTTAAATCATTGTATTTTTGAATAGGAAATGCAATTATTCAAATCTATTGATTTGTCTTTTAGGAATATATCTAAGTTCTCCTTCAATAGATTTTATGCTTTTTTTTGGTTAAATTCATTCCTTATTACCTATTCTTCTTTGTTGCTTTTGAAAACAGAACTTTCTTTACCATTTAACTGGTTATTCTGATGTAAAAGATGATGATTTATTTCTGTATGCTGATTTTTTATTCTGTAATTACAATGAAGTTTTGAGTTAATTTTATCATTCATCTAGACTCTGCAGTTATATAATCCCACATCTGCTAATAGAGATAGCTTATCAACTTCATAGCTCAATTTGATTTCTCTTTTTCAAGGGAAACGGCTAATACATCTTAAGAAGTAATGGAGGTAATTGACATGTTTGCCTCTTTCCTGATCTTAGCAGGAAAACACTTTATTGTTTCCAGATTAAGTAAAATAATATAGGGCTAAAGATTAACATTATCATGTGCAAAGAACGTATCATTCACTTTCTATTTCCTTGAGGTTATTTTTTAAATCAAGAATAAATATTAAGTAATATTAGTGGCTTTTACAGTAGCCATAAAGATATCATATAAAATATCTTAATAGATTAGTATATATTAATATACACTACATAATATTAATGGATTTCATAATCTTACATTTCAAGGGTAAATTTAGTTTGTGGTGGTATATTGTTTTCTTAATTTAGTATGAAGTCTACTGTATTGTTTACTATTTTTGTATTGCTATTTATAAGCAATATTTGTTTTTTCTTTTTGGTACTTTTTAATATATTAGGTATTAATGTTATATTAGCTTCATAAAAAATTAGGAAGTTTTTCTTCATTTTCAATGCCATGGAGCAAAAAAAGCGTTTGAACTCTAGTATATGGATATTTGTTAGAATTGCTCTGAGAAAAAAAAACTCTCAACTTGATGTTTCTTTTCTTCTTTTCTCTTTGTTGTTGTTGTGGTGATGACAGTGATGGTGTAATTCCTTAATAATGTTTTCTATTTTTTTCTCTATAAGTTAGTTTGTTTTCGTTATTTATTTCTAATGGTGTTTTTGCCTTGCAAATTATGAATTTAACCAAGGTTTTTATTTTTTTCTTTTGCTGAGCAGTCTAAAAAGTAGTGTTTTACAATTTTTTAAAATGTTACTCCTTTTCAATGTTTATTTGCCTCTTCTTTTCACTATGTGTGATATCCCTCCATTTATTCATCTAATTAATTGTTTTGTTAATTAAAAATCTATGTGGATTTTTTAAGTAGCTGTTTTTCTATTCTTATCTTTAATCTTGTTTTATATATTTATTATTTTTCTTCTTATACTTTCTTTTGGTTTATTTTCCCACTTTTTAGTTTAGTTTTAGTTTAAATCAGATACTTCATATTTTGTTCCTTGATTTATCCTAAGTCTTTAGTGCTATGAATTTTCCTGTGATTACTACTTTAGATAGACTCATAAATTTAAATATGTAGTGTTTTTATTTTTAGAAAGTCAATAATTACAGTTTTCCCCTTTACTAAGAAGTCATTTATTAGGCATTTTATATGTATTGTTTAAATTAAAGAGGTTTTATTTTTTATTTTGTTTTTATTAATGGTTTATAGTTTAATTACATTATAATCAGAGAGTTATTTATAATATTTCTACCTTGTGTTACTTAGAAATACTAATATGTGATGAGATATTGTAAAAGTTCCATCAATAGTTGAGAAGGTGCATTCTGTATTAAAAGAACATATATTTCAAAATATACACATAAGATATATGTTAATGATTGTATTTTTTAGGTTTACCATCTCTTATTTTTTTTTTATATCCTTTTTTAAAGGATCTGTCATGGGCTGAGAGTATTGTAGTGAAATGTCCTATTCATCCATTAATAATATTAGAATGTTTCTTCTAAGTTTCTTTGCAGACCCTGCCCCCTACACAGTTTTTGCTTCATAATAGCTACTGATTTCTATAAGTATTATATCTTACTTGTGAATTGTATTTTATTATTTCTAATTCTGTCTTGCCCCATATTGACAGTCCTCCACCTCTTCTTTTCTATTGTCTAACAAATCCTTACTGAATGCTTATTTTCATACAAACAAGGAATACGTATTTGTATATAAGGAAGGATCTACCTTCATTGAACTCCCAAGAATATCTGCCTCAAACTGTCACTGTTCTGGACAGTCTGCTACATGAGAGCTGGCTTTTCCTTTGTACATATCCCCAGTAGTCTCTTGCTTACTGCAAGGGTAGATGAACCGGAGGTAATTTATCCAAGTATGCTATCCCTATAGCTGGATTTGTTTGGGATGTTTTTCAAGCATATTGCTGGAAAAGCAATTACATTAAGAGGTTCTTCAAACTGTATTTATGTTTTTAACACAATAGTATATAAAGTTAGGGATACCACTTTATATACTAAGCATGCTATAGATTAGAACTATAAAATTAATTTATGTTTGATGAATACATTTTAACATTTTCCAGATTTAATATTTAAAAGAACATATGCATCCAAGAGCAGTGGCTTATGCCTATAATCCCAGCATTCTTGGAGGCCAAGGTAGGAGGATCACTTGGGTTCAGGTTTTGGAGACCTGCCTGAGTGAGAGTGAGACCCCATCTCTACTAAAAATAGAACATTAGCCGGGCTTGTGGGATGCCTCTATTCCCAGCTACTTGGGACAATGAGGCAAGAAGATCACTTGAAACCACGAGTTTGAGTTTGCTCTAGGCTAGGCTGATGCTTTGGCACTCCAGCCTGGGCAACAGAGTGAGAAAAAGAAAAAAAAAAAAGAAAATAAAAGAAAATATGTTCTATCTTTATGAATATGAAACACAATGGAATGTTGTTTATATTTCAACCATATAAAATGTTTTAAAATGATATAAAGTAAATAAAGCTATACCTAAGTACTCTTTGCTAACTTAATTTTCCACTTAAAATGCATTTCATATTATAAAACAAGGCTTAAATGTTAGAGTTTGGGCGTGAATCTAAATGATGTCAGTGGTAGTTATTGTTAAATATTTATGAGCCCACTGGTAAGGAAAAATCATTTTCTTAATCTATTTCACTAGCAGAAATTATTTATAAGTACATCATTAATTATTTACATTTTCCTGGTATTATGTTTGCATTAATAATTTAAAAATATATAATTATCTATTAAATCATCTAAATATGATTTAACTTCATTTATCTTTTGTAACACAAATAGCAAGTTGATCATTAAGTAGAATCATATTAAACAAGGTATGCAACTATAGCGAACTAGGGTATTTAGAAAGAGTAGTGACAATACCTTGCATATCTGTCTTTTTAAATCAATATTTGTGTGGTATAATTAACATTCTTAAGAAAGTTTCTGGAATTTCTGACTTATAAGTCCACTAGTTACTAAATACCCTTGAGGTCCCTGGCATATAGAAGGCAAGTTTCTTCCTACAGTTTGCCAATTAACTCAGTGCCCTCAGAGTCAAATGCCTTACTTTATTCAACAGGTAAAGATTGATTTTTTTTTTTTAATTTCTCAAGGCAGCATTAAACATCCTCATTGAGAACAAAATTTACTGCTGAACAAAATGCTTATCATAGCAGTTTCTTCCTCTCTCAGATATGATGTTACACTACCACAGGCTCCAAAACTTTTGGTCTTGATGCTGTATCTGAGTTATAACAAGAAAATAGAAAGTATCACGGCAATATCTTGGTCTACAAGACGTTTTCCCCTTGAGAAGCTTGTTAAAAAAGATCTTACCAGTCTGTACAGAAAAGCTTCAATGTTTAGGGTATTGGAGCTGGGGGAAGATCAAAGTATCAGCTGATTCTTTTTTAATAGAAAAACACTTTACATGTTACATATTTGATAATGAGCCAAAGTAGGGGCAAAAATAACATATGAATTATGAGCAGTATCAGTGTAAAAATCTGTGGGCTGTAATCTCTAATTACTATAATACCTTTTTACATATTTTATTGGGCTTTGTCCTTCTAAAATTATATTGATGTCTTAACCCCAGTACTTCAGAGTATGACTATATTTAAAGGTAATGAGGTGGCTTGGCGCCTGTGGCTCAATCGGCTAAGGCGCCAGCCACATACACCTAAGGTGGCGGGTTCAAATCCCCAGCCCTGGCCCACCAAACCACAATGATGGCTGCAACCAAAAAATGGCCAGGCGTTGTGGCGGGCGCCTGTGGTCCCAGCTACTTGGGAGGTGGAGGCAGGAGACTTGCTTGAGCCCAGGAGTTGGAGGTTGCTATGAGCTGTGATGCCATGGCACTCTA
>CAUYQV010041577.1:0-11541 GCA_963574575.1 Galagoides demidoff
GGCGCCTGTGGTCCCAGCTACTTGGGAGGCGGAGGCAGGAGACTCGCTTGAGCCCAGGAGTTGGAGGTTGCTATGAGCTGTGATGCCATGGCACTCTACTCAGGGGGATAGCTTGAGGCTCTGTCTCAAAAAAAAAAAAAAAGTTTGAGGGCCCCTGTCTTAATGGAACACAACTAACAAACTGTTTATATATCATCACTAGAATAGCTAGAATAGAGTTGAACAGATGCTATGGAGACCATACTGGCCTACAAAACCTAAAATATCACCATTTGGGCATTTGCAGAAAAAAAAAAGTTCACTGACCCCTGAAATCAGAATTACCTGATATCAATTAGAGAATTTTCTAAATGTACACTGGCTAAGAAGTTATGCCCACATTGCCCCTGCAATCACAAACCTAATTCTTTGGAGGGGGGGGACCCCAAACCAAAAAACATTAATGTTAAATCAGTGAAGTTAAAATCTTACAATATGAAGGTATCATAGAAGTCATTTAATTGGGAACTCACATAACTTTTGTGGAGTACTTCCAAGGTGTCCCTAGACATTGTTACTCCTAAATTATCTTCTTTATTCCCTCAGTTTTGCTTTCTCTTCTCTAATCAAATACTTGAAAGAGATTAGAATTTCCCCTAGGTCTTTTTATCCTCCACGTTTCAACCATAATTCAAGCAAGATATTTGTCACCTCATCTTTGCCAACATAGGATGTGCTCTTTTGCTAACATTCATCTCACAATGTGGCAAAGGGAATTAGTATAATACTCTAGAGTCAAAATTACCAAGGCAGAGTACAGAAAGCCACTTGACTGTGGTATGGTCTCTACAAACATAACCTAAGACTGCAAAGAAATTTTCTGACTTGATTACTTTAAAATATACCAAAAGTATATTTTATATGCTTTTAAATTCAGCTTAATTTTCAGAATTATGTTTAAAACAGCTATGTTTTAAAAACATCAATCTTATATCTGCAAAAGAAAGTCATTAAATACAAAAAAGCTAGTTTGAAGCATAACCACAAATTTAGGGGCTATTTCTATTACTGACTCAATTGGCAATCTAATCAACTCCAACAGCCAAAATTTGCTAAAATAAGAAGCAGCTTACAGTTTCTAGATATCTATGTTCCACACACAGAGAGGCTGGTTAAATGTTCGTTGAATGATCAGTGGTTTTATAAATAATTGTTTCTGGTTTTTAAGTAACACATTTACAAAGGTGTATATTTAGATATATGTCGACAAGACATCTTCCAACCACATTCTCAAATCAACAAGAAAACATTAATTCTTTTAGTTTTGTAGCCAACTTATCTCTCTTTATTTGCTCATGTTGGGGTTCAGAAAAATGATACTCCAAAGTATGGTGCTTTGACATAAAGAGTACTTTGATCTTAAAGAAGCAGCTTCAGAACCAAGGTCTCTCTGACCTTGCCCTGCACCCCGAGAAGAAAGCTTTCTCTAGTTTCCTTATCTGATCAAGGGAAGTTCCTCCAGAAGGAATGTGACTGTGAGCCCCTATCCTGGAATCTACATTAACCAGAGAAGATTCACTATCACAGGAGAGGATACTCACATCCAGGCAGACTTTTCACCTATCCTTCTGAGAGCTGCTACTTGAGAGACTTATCTGCGACAATCTTTGTTCACAATGCAGTTCTTCCTTCCCCTAACCCTCCCACAGCTTGTCAACACCACCTTCCAGGAGCCTTGAAGCCCCTATTTCTTTCCATAGCTCAACTGCTATTTAAGTTTCAAACATTTGGCCCCTCTTTGAGTCTTACACTTTGTGGGACCTCTATGCATATGCATATAATAAATTTATATGCCTTTTACTCCTGTTAACCTGTCTACGGTCAAGTTTATTTCACAGACTCAAATTCTGAAGTTTCAAAGGGTAGAGAGAAGGTTCTCTCACTCCCTATACTCATTAACCAGAAAATGAAAATGAGCTTTCCTGATTTTTAAATTACCAAATGAATCTTTAGTCTGATTTAGAACAGGAGAACAAAAACTGCCTTCTACATGTGCTACAGAAACATGATTAACATCTGGGTTAACAATTCAATGGTCTTATCTACTGTACTTGACAGTCACTCTTGATATTTCTAGAACCCATTATTCCCATTTTTATCACCACTGCCTCTTACATATATTTCTATTTCTATACCTTAATACACTTATTAAAATGATCTATGTGAGGCTGGAAGCAGTGGCTCATTCCTGCAATCCCAGCACTCTGGGAGACTGAGGCGGGTGGATTGCTTGAGTTCAGGAGTTAGAGACGAGCATGACCAAAAACTAGACTCTGTTTCTAAAAATAGCCCAGTGTTGTAGCAGGTACGCAGAGGCTGAGGCAAGAGAATCACTTGAACCCAAGAGTTTGAGGTTGCTGTGAACTATGATGCTGTGACACTCTGAGGGTGACTATGTGAGATTCGGTCTCAAAAAATAATAAAATAAAATGATCTATATCCATGTTTGACTTCCTACTAGACTATAAACTTTTCCAGGATAGAGTCTTTTGGGGGGGGGATAGGAAGTAGAGATCCCTTTTTGGAGGGTGTCACTATAATCCTAGAGCATAGAAGAATATGTAGAAAAATTAA
This sequence comes from Galagoides demidoff, assembly GCA_963574575.1. NCBI lineage: Eukaryota > Metazoa > Chordata > Mammalia > Primates > Galagidae > Galagoides > Galagoides demidoff. The sequence goes on from CAUYQV010041577.1 coordinate 2,614, forward strand.
ATTGCTGAAAATACCCCAGAGAGAATGGAATAAGGGCCTGAACAAAGAGACGCAGGAATAGGAATAGAATAAAGAGATGGGTAAAGATACCCTGGTAAAGGAAAATCAAAAGCATTCAGAGACCAACTGGATTCAAGGGATGGCATGCTTTTAAACAAATCTCACTACAGCAGAGAAGCATGGGAAGCAAGGGCCCCAGTCAGGGCCTCTAAAATTCTCTTCCTTTAAGGGTCACTGAGCTGCTGCTGGAGTGAGTCCAAAGGGACAGCTGTAATATACACAAGCTTTGGAAGGATGCATATTACTCGTTTCTTTCAAAGTGTTGTCCTTCATTGACCTTTGAAAGCTGGCCATGAGAAAATAGATTAAACTCATGCTTTTAGTGAGACAGAACGACCTTTACAATTTGAGGGTGAAAAATCAAGTTCTCATAACTAGTATATAGAAAATTCTAATTCCTTTAGTAAGGGCTACAATTAATTTTCACTATTAAATACATATTTACAGTGCTATGAAAGGTATTATGAAAATACTTTTTAGTGATTTAACGCACTATGAAAGACAAGAGTTCCTTAACATGAGGTCAATGGATGGCTCAGTGAGGGTCTGTGCTAATGGATTTTTAAAAAAATGACATAATTAAGGCCTAGGTGAGCAATATATATACACTTTTGATTATCAGTTAAGTGTGAACAAGATGGATTAAAATAATCCAGTTTGTTATTCTTTTGAGTCCAAAAGGGTTTTATTTCAGATTAATATGAAAGTACCAACAATTTGATCACAATGTTTGTAGTTGTTAAATAAAGTCCCTGTTACAGCTGTGTCCCTCACTCAGGAGGTGTGCCATATAACCTTACATTGGGCCCATTACAGGAGATCACATTAATGTCCCTCCCTACTCTCCTCTCCCCCATCTTCCTCCTCCCAACTTGAATTTTTCTTGTGTGGATATATAGTCATTTATCTACTGGCTTTATGGTAGTATTTGAGTGCACTGGTTACTTGCTTTTGTATTCTTGTGATACTTTACTAAAGAAAATATTCTCCAATTCTATCCAGGTTAATACAAAAGATGTAAAGTCTCCATCTTTTTATGGCTGAATATTATTCCATGCTATACACAGACCATTCAGGGGTTGATGGGCACTTGGGTTATTTCCACATCTTGGTGATTGTAGATTGAGCTGTGATAAAAAAAAAAATCTACTGCAAATGTCCTTAGGATAAAACGAATAATATAGTTTAAATAGCAAAATCAAATATGGTAAAGAGCTATTAATGAAGTATGGATTAAATAAATATTATTCTGTAGATTATTAGATATACATGATATTTACATTTTTTATTTTATAAAAATACATGAATAAACCATACCAAGTCTTAAGATGTATAGTTACTAATCTTTTCAATTTGAATTTTAAAAATTCAGATTTTAGTGTACAATAGGAAAAATCAAAATTTCTTTAAAAATTTAAGCTCAAAGGGAGATTAAACATTAATAGAAGTGAAGGTTAGAGAGACAGGATTATAAGGAAAGGCAAATGCTGTTGAACAATGTGGAAAATACAATAGAGATATTTAATGATATTATATAATTTGATGAAAATGATCCCACAATGATAAAGAATTTTCTAGTAGATACCTCCTTTCTTATCTTCCAGGGAATCAAGGAAGATTATCATAGTTTCACATAAAACAAGCAGCAGGCAATCGGAAGACAACTGTAAATCAGGTAACTCTAAAAACCCTATCTACATTTTTAGACCAAGATGATAGTCAGTATTTGGCAAATTATGATTTCAAAATAGAGAACTAAAGAATGACTAATATAATGCTGTTTTTTCTAGTAGGAGACTACTTGATCTCTAATTCTTTAAATCCTCTTTATTAATCAGCCCATTTTTATTAGGGGTGCCTCTTTCTGGCCAAAGGACAAAGGCTAGCCACACCACAAAGAGAGTCTTAGCAGTGACTTGAGCCAAGGAGCCTGAAAACATTTTGGAAATCTTGAGATTTTTTTTTTCAGCTATGGTAATATTTATTATTTAATAGCAATGACAACAATGTGTATTAACCCAGTCTAGCCTTAAGCACAGACAGTCCAACCAGAGTGTTTTGCTTTAGTTCAGCAGTGCTCCATCATCCTCAGTTCCATTGACCCTAGAGAAAACTATGCAGTTCTTAACTCATTTGAAGGCAGTTTCCTTAACTGTAAAAGGTGAGTAAATATATATATATATATAAAATATGTTAATAATAAATATGTTAATAAAAATTAAATTAGATACTATATGCAAAGTCCTTAGTACAGTGCTTGAAATATGGAAATTCAATAAAAGTTTCCTCTCTCTTACCTTTAGGGTTAATGTTATCTAGATCCATGTGTCTAGAAAGGGGCAAGAACTTTACAGTTTGAGGGTTGATCTACCTATAGTTCATAGTTTCTTGTAAGATCTCCCACATTTAGTAAGACATTATTTAATTCACTGAAGCAATACTTAAAGGAAATCTGGCATAATGTAGGAGGTAATTTTTTAGTAAGAAAAGGCATTTTACTTATACAAATAATCATAAAGTAGTATCTTTTATATAAAGAGAGAAACAGTTTAAATTTGGCAGCTAGATCTCCATTTAAGGCTCATGTGTACATTTAAGACTGTGAGAACAGAAGTCTATGCACCTGATTTTCTCAATGAAAATTTAACCAATGAGATCAATGAAAACCCAGCAAGAAAGTGTGGTCTAATATAAAGGAAATGCAAAATACAAAGGGGTTGGGTTCTTGTAATGTTACTCCAATTTCCTGCTAAGCAAAAATTTCCGCCCCTATGGAATACAAAGAGAAAAGGTCCTGAAGGTTTAATCTTTTACAGCAAGTTTATAACCAAACCTATACTGATGAGAACCAAAAAACAGACTTCATGGTTCTTTGTAATTTATCTTTACAAATTTCCCACTATTTGGCCAGTCATGCATCGTTCCGTTCTTATTTATTTTTTTGAGACAGAGTCTCACTCTGTCACCCTAAATAGAGTATGGTGGTGCCATAGCTTACAGCAACCTCAAACTCTTGAGTTTAAGCAATCCTCTTGTCTCAGCCTCCCAAGTAACTGGGACTATAGATGACCACCAAAACGCCTGGCTAATTTTTCTGTTTTTAGCAGAGATGGGGTCTCACTCTTGCTCAGGTTGGTCTCCAATTCCTGAGCTCGAGATCCACCCACCTCAGCCTCCCCAAATTCTTCCATTCTTGATTGATAAATTCATTTAAAAAAAAATTTTAAAAGGGCTCTACTTTTCAACTGAAAATCAGTATTAAAAGCAACTCTCCCTCCTTTTCATTACAAAAGACTTGAACTTCACCCAAAATAACTCCATTCTTTCTTGCCATGATGAAGTTAACACCATTCTGAACTTGGTTAACTTGTAAAATACAGTAGTTGTTTTGCTAGAGACCTAAAGAAAAAGAAGAAACCTAGGAGTACCTCATTCAGGGCCCAGCTCAATGAGTTCACTGGGAGTTTAAGAATATCTAGATTAACATCTTAGTTAAGAACATCTCTGATGATATTGTGATAGATACCTGATGTCCATCTCTTCTGGCACATAACTCCTAAAATCCTTGGACTTTCCAAGGTGCTAAGTGTCTTTCTGTAGGCTAATGAGTTGACTGGGGGCAGCAGCTCCTAGGTTGCTTCAGAATTGGGGCTGGTCACCAGAAAGACCAAGACATATTTAAAGTTTGGGATTTTCAGCACCAACTCTCTACTGGCAACCTCCTAGGAGGGGAGAGAAACTGAAGGTTAAGTTGATTATCAATGACCAATGATTTAATCAACTGTGCCACTTAATGACGCTTCCATAAAAATCCAAATGGACTGGATTCAAGGAGCTTCTGGATAGTGGAGCACGTACAGCTTCCCAGAAGTTGGAGTGCTGAAGAGGACATGGAAGTCTCTGTAACCCCTTCCCACGTACCTTGCCCTATGTATCACTTCATCTGCATCTTTTGTTATATCCTTTATAATAAACTGGTAAACATGTTTCCTCTAGTTCTGCGAGCCACTCTAGCAAATTAATCAAACCTAAGGAGGAAGTCATGGAATACCCACTTTATAGCCAGTCAATCAGAATACAGGTAAAACAACCTGGGGCTTGTGATTGACATGGGGAATGGGGTGGCAGTCTTGTGGGACTGAGCCCTCAGCCTGTGGGATCTGATGCTAACTCATCCAGCTGATGTCTACTGAGGAATCTGCTGCAGAACTGATTGGTTGTTGGTGGACATAAATCCCCCACACTGCTTGGTGACCAGGGATCACAGAAGTCTTCATTATTGATTGTTGTGCTATGAGAGCAGCAGAAAAACTTTTTTCTACAGAATCGAGAAAAAGGTAACACTAGCAACTAGTACTCTAGCTCAAATGACTTAATTCTTTCAAAGACCTGTAATAAGCTGAAAACAGCATGTCTGTATAATGCCTACTTTATTTTCTTATGTTGGGGATGAGGGCATAATTTGGTCACTACAGGGATTTATTTTCATATACCATTTCTTCTCATTGTACTTCTCTATGCATTAAAACTTGCTTGCATCCCATTGATTAATCTTATTGTCTTGATGATAAAGAGAAGATAAATCTTTTATACAAATCTCATACAGTACTGCCATCATATGTCAAGCAAAACTTGAGTCTGTTACAGGTTTCTTAGCAGAACCAATTCCTTTATCTTAGTTAAACGTTAATAGTTTGTATTCACAAAGAAAAAAAACTCCACCAAAATGTCAAAATAGATTTCAGTCTAGTGTAGTCTAGTCTAATAAGGATAAAACTAGAAAGTCTGGGGATACTAACAAACATAATCACCTAATTACATCCAGAGATGTTTCAAAAAGGTCTCTTTGCTTTGGACTATTATTTTCATTTCTGACCAACTCAGCATTCCAAATTTAACAGTTATCTGTACTATCTGTCAGTGTCAGAAAGCCAAATTGTTCTGGGGGGAGAGAATGCAGGACCAATCATAAAGCTACATCATGGTCTAATGTTCCTAATAGCATTCCCTCTTTCCCAAGGCCAAGTGTCATAAAACTGAAGCTATTGTGTCTGTGTCTATGATTACATACTCCTAGGCATAAATAACGAGCAAAGCAGACATTCATATATCATTGCTCTATTTGGCTGCTGCAAGGACAATATTTTTAAAATTGAATGACAAGGTCTGGACTGTGCTTCTGTGATCATGGTGGAAGTTCTGCCAACACTGACAGGCTGAGGAGGTTTAAATGGACTCCGCTAATTTCCTTTGCAGCATGGAAACAGCCTGCTAGTAAGTGAATTAAATTAAAAGATTAGTCTGAAATACAGAGGACTTCCTGAAGTGTGTATCAATTCTGCACAGGGAGTGGCTATGCTAGTCTTCCGTTGTCATGCTAATTTCATTAGTATGTGCTATGGAAATAGGGACTAACCAAGGAGATTTTACCAAAAATCCTGGCAGACCTTGCTTTTAATTTCATTCATCCTATGCTATAGTCCTTGATGGTTTTTATTACATAATTATGCATTAGTTAACATACTATCATGAAACATATTCTAATTTCCCAAGTATTTAATATACAACTAGAATTAGACTAGACACTGAAAATAATCTGGCTCTAGATGTACTGAGTATCTTTATTATATTAATTCTTAGGTGTCTGACATTTTCTTCTCTTTATCTACCCTTGCTATTATCTTTTTATCCCATTTCACTATCTCAGCATATGTCCTTGAACTGATTCCCTTTCTTGGTTATTCTTATTGTAAACTCTTAAAGTATCTTTCCTCTTATACCTTATCAATATACATACTACATACTACAGGCATTCTTATAAAAAGATACAAAGCAAAGAATGTATAGTGGACTGGAATTTTATTTAACCTAAGGCGATCACTTAATGTCTATTCTTAAACCTGCCTATTTCAAATACCAAATTTATTAGCCAAAACATGTTTTTCTCAGTTCTACTTAATCAGATCAAGCCATAAAAAGCTATCTGCAAAAATGGTCCATTTTCTTCAAATTGGACTCAAACAAGATACTGTATTATTTGTTCATTATTTGCTGAATACTCCCCACCTCTATCTGGAAGGTTATGACAGTGGATGAAAGACACAAACTATACTAGAAACTTGATTTTTAAAACATTGCCTTTTCAGTGATAAAGACTGTTTGCCATCTGTCCTATTTTCTGGCACAACAGAATAATATTATATTAGTAATAATGAAAAACTTCATTGCAAGCAATTGTTGAACAATTTTAATAGTGATTTATCATCCTACAGTATTTGATCTCTGGTAAAAGGGCGATTTCATTACAGCAAAATGAAGTAACGTATAATAGCTGTTCAGCAAGCAAAGAACACAGACATCTCCCAGAAGTGTAATCAGAGACAGGCTAGCTAAATTTCAACATGTGTCAGTCAACCTAGCCAAGATGTAAGAGAAGTAGTTTTACAAATGATAGCAACAACATGAAGTCACATAAGCATAGATTTTTTTTTAATCTACCTTTTAAAGCAACATAATAAAGGCAAGATACTTCAGAATCCATTTAATAGAGGGAGAAAAATACTAGCATATGGTTTTTATTTTTCTCTTTCAAATATTACTGTTTACTTATACTTTTCACATAGTACCATGTACCAAGCATCCTGGAAACCATAGTTTCTATACCAGTGGTTCCCAACCTTCCTAATGCCTCCTAATGCCACAACCCTTAATACAGTTCTTCATGTTGTGGTGACCCCCAAATATAAAATTATTCTTATTGCTACTTCATAACTGTAATTTTGCTACTGTTATGAATCGTAATGTAGATATCGATATGCAGGATGTATTTTCATTGTTGTAAAGGGGTTCCAACCCACAGGTTGAGAACTGCTGCTCTATACCTTAATAAGAGAGCAAAGTGAATGACAAACAGAAATGGGTATAACAGTGTAAAACCAGCAACATCAGTAAGCAGAATCTTGGCATTTTTATTCATTGATTATTTATATATAATAAACCACCCAAGGCATACTGGGAAATAATAAATTACTTATAATAATTTAATGAGCTAGGTACTACTTTATAAAATTTATCAATTGACAAAAAGTTTTAAATTGCTTGTAACATAAATCATTAAGCTATTATCCCAAAAACTGTTTAATGCATTATGATTGATTAGCTAACTTTTGCTGAAACTAAAATAAAGACAGAAAGAGATGGAAGACAGTTTGAAAAAGGGAACTTTCAGAGCTAAAATACTAAGCCTTCACAAGGGAGTGGTTGAAGAGGTAATTCAAGAAAGGGAATGACTACAAAGATTAAAGTGAAGAGATAAAGGAGAGTCCCCAGGTTGGAGAGAGATATGGTGAGGGACATTAACAGAGACCTGTGCATGTGCCCAATAACGGTAATTACAGGGATGAACGTGTAATGGGATTATACTGATGTGGTTTATGGCACATAAAGAGCACATTCAAACCTCTTTCTTAAACTACAATATTAAGGTTAAAATTAGAACATAAACTTCCACCTTCATGTAGACAATACTAATAGTCTTTATTATTGAACAGTTGCTTTATGGTCTATGTGATTAGAATTTAGTACTCTTACACCAATTCTGAGGGACATTAAGAAAAAAGAATAAATAATGTAAATTATCTCTACTGTCAATATTGGAAGTTAAAATTTATCTTCTGACACAAACCCCTTAACATGAGGAAGTATTAAAAAACTAAAACTATAGGTCCTATTTTTATTGCATACTTCACAAAATTATAAGTGGCTTATTAGTTTTTATAAAAATCTACTTTCACATCTCCCCAAATCAGCTAATTAAAACATGCTTGGTTCCCCTGTTACAACTGTGTTTATAATACTAGTGTTTTTACTTATCACTAATCTACTGACAACAGTGTCAGTAGCACTACGACCCAAGTAACAGTGCTGTATTTATGACTGTGCTTTAGTTTCCACAAAAGCAAAATTCTGAGAAGAGTGTGAGTCATTATCTTCAGGGTAAAAAAAAGAAAACAACTTTTCTCTAGTCAGAATATGAAACTTATTACTGACACCAGTAATTTAGCCCAGAAATTCCTTTTCTGAATAAAAGGAACAGAATGTTTCTTTTCTCTATTCACACACTCCAAAACTAACAGAACTGTCCATCTGCCTGCTTTTACTATTCTCCATATCTGGTGTGTGATGACAGAAAAGCAACCTTTAATCTAGCTATTTTCAATACTGCTCTATTGTTTTTCTGTCCTTTCAGGATGTCATTTTCCCAGGACAACACACATGTGGACACACACGAGCACAGTCTTCCTTCCTATTTGAGTATGTATCACAAAATTGTTGCAATATACATAGAGAACATGCTAAATACGGATCTTTCATCTACTAGACTTTTGAGCAACTCGAGGACCAATATCTCACCAGGTCTTTCAATAATTTCAATCAATGTGAATGGCCTAAACTGTCCTTTAAAGAGGCACAGATTGACTGATTGGAGATAGAAACTTAAACCAGATATCTGTTGTATCCAAGAATCACATATTACTTTAAAAGATAAATACAGACTCAGGGTGAAGGGATGGTCATCTATATTCCAAGCAAATGGAAACCAGAAAAACAGGTGTTGCAATTTTATTTGCAGATACGTTAGGGTTTAAACCAACAAAAATAAGTAAAGATAAGGATGGCCATTTTATATTTGTCAAGGGTAATACCCAAGATGACGAGATTTCAATTATCAATATCTATGCACACAACCAGAATGCACCTCAATTTATAAAAGAGACTCTAACTGGCATGAGCAACTTGATCTCTCCCAGCTCTATCATAGTTGGAGATTTTAACACTCTTTTGGCAGTGTCAGATTGATCCTCCAAT
>CAUYQV010041582.1:0-40624 GCA_963574575.1 Galagoides demidoff
CCTCCCAAGTAGCTGGGACCACAGGCGCCCGCCACAACGCCCGGCCATTTTTTGGTTGCAGCCATCATTGTTGTTTGGCGGGCCCGGGCTGGGGATACGAACCCGCCACCTTAGGTCTATGTGGCTGGCGCCTTAGCCGATTGAGCCACAGGCGCCGAGCCAATCCTTATTTTTCCTTTAAAAACCCTTATCTTCCTTTATCTCCCTGAATACACCCATGCATATTCCCATGGCAGTGCTACCCCAGAATAAATATCATTTTCTTTTAGAGAGTCTCCATCTCTGTCTGTTATTTAGGTTGATATTTCCTTATAGGGTCAGTGGTTCAGTTACTTGTCAGTCGGCTATTGAACAAATATGTATGGTTAGACACTGTTTTAGGGACTAGGAATGTAATGGTGACCAAGGCACAGTTCTGGATTTGATCTGCTCAGGAGGCTAACAAGCGCACCCAGGAACTCTGAGGGGTCCCTGCTGTGACAAGGGCAGGCTGGAAACACAGGAGGGGCACTACCCAGGTGGGGGTTTGGGGAGTACATCTAGGAAGTTCTCCATGAAGAAGTTACTCCAAGCAGAGATATGAAAAGGAAATGGGCACTAACCAGGAGGAAGGAAATGGGGAGACTTTCCAGGCAAAAGAAAAACAATGGGGAGACTTTCCAGGCAAAAGAAGACAATCAGCCTTTCCCAAAGATGTCTGAGAGTGATAGGATGCTAATATTTTCCTCTGAAAACAGGTTTTAGGGTTAAATAAGGTTAGAAAACCTCAGCCGATTATTGCATATCCGAAACGTTCTTCAACTCTCCCACCCCCTACCGTATCACCAGACTGTTTTTCTCTAGAGTTCTTGGGTCTTACAATGTTTAGTTAATCTCCTGAATATCCTTGAATTGTGTGACACAGGCAAATTCATATTATTTTTCTTTTCTTTTGTTTTTTTGCAGTTTTTTTTGGCGGGGGCCAGGTTTGAACCCACCACCTCCGGTATATGGGGCCAGTGCCCTACTCCTTTGAGCCACAGGCGCCACCCTGTTTTTTTAATTTTTGATTTAAAAAACCAACAACTGTTCTTTTCTGGACTGTCACTTTCTATCACATTTCAAGTTTGGGCGGGAGGAGGGGTAATTCTGAGGACATTTGCTGGAAACTAACACTCGGTGTTACCGTTGGTTCATTGTAGAAGGAATAATGTGAAGAAATGAAAAGAATAAAAGTTAAGTTGGGTTTAAAAATTTAGTAAATATGGATCTTATATAATTGTTAGTAAGCCTGGGGATTTTTTTAAACCCATCTACAGGGTTGCAGAGTACACTCGGCCAGTGGGGAGTTGTTTAAATGGGACCGCATAAGGGTAGCATACATCTGGGTCTGAAATTGATTGCTAACAGAATCCAGAAAAGTAAGAGATGGCTGCGTCTCCTATGCTCGTTCCAGCTGAGTGAGCTAGCTGCAACCCTCTCTGGGGATGTTTAGTTGAGTCTGTTAACGCCTTAAAGAAGAGAAATAGGGATGCCAGGAAATGCCTGGCTCCTGGTCCCCCCACACTCGCCAGGATTCCAGCCCGTTTCCCCTGCGAGCTGCTCCCCTTCCAGCTCCCACTGGCATCTGCAAAGCAGCTTCTCATCCTCTGCAGCCTTCTCAAGGCCTCCCCTCACTCAGCTGTCATAGCCCAAACTGGTTTTTCTCTTTTTATTTTCAAGGCTTCTAGGACTGGAAAGGCAAGATATTTGGAATCAGGCTGGGTTTGTATCCTGACTTACCACTTAGGAAATCTTACTTAACCTCTCCTGGTATCAGTTTGATTATGAAATAGGGGTTATTGACCTGTGTGCTAGGATAGCTGCATTGGCAACACTGTAACATGCAAAGCTGGGTGTAAACCGGGTAACCTGGTGCATCCATAGCTGCTCTAAGCCTTCCTTAGCTCCGCTTTCCCCGTCTAGCTCTTTTAGATCAAAACTCAGGTCCTTGTCCCTCCCTCCAGCCCTTGTCCTTCCCTCTTCCATCACTTCCTGCTTAGGAAATACCTCAGCTCCAGCCACCAGGCCACCTCTTACCTCTCTAATGCTGTTTTATGCTGCCCCTTTGCTCAGCTAAGTGTCCATTCATTGTTTAAGTTCAGTGAAGAGAGCCAGAACAAAAGCATACATGCAAAGATTCTGTTTTTATAAAGTCTTGAACATGTAAAACTGACCTAGGATGGAGAAGGGATAGACAAGAAACAGGCATCAGGGAACTGTCTAGGGTGAAAGACGGTTATCAATCTTGGTTTGTTCGTTTATTTTTAGAGACAGTCTTGCTCTGTCACCCGGGATGGAGTGCAGTGGAGTCATCATAAGTCATTGCAACCTCAAACTCCTGGGCTCAAGTGATCCTCCTGCCTCAGCCTCCCAAATATCTACTGGGATTACAGGTGTGCACCATCATGCCCCGCTATTTCTTTTTCCTTTTTAGAGAAGGAATCTTGCTGCATTGCCCAGGCTGGTTGCAGACTCTTGACCTCAACCAGTCCTTCCCCCCTCAGCCTCCTAAAATGCTAGAATTACAGCATGAGCCACTGTACCTGGCCTAAATCCTGTTTTCTATGGTGGCTACACAAATGATACACCTGTTAACACTTAATCAAAGTGAGTACTTAACACCTGTGCCTTTTGTTGTATATTAATAATATCTTTTAAAAAAATAAGTCATGGGTATTTTCCCCTTCGAAAAGTTTTTCCTGACCTGCCTAGGCTGGATTTTAGGCTCTCTGTAGGGTCCCTAACTTCCCATACACATCTCTGCCCTCACTCTTAGCACACTGTATCATAAATTCCTTTTCTTCATATGTTGTGTGCTCCCGTTAATCTATAAGCTCTTGTAAGGACCCTGGTACTTGCTGTCTGTGTGACTTTAGGAATTCAGCTTAATCTTAACCTGTCTACGCCTCAGTTTTTGTGTCTGTAATTGGGGAAATAATGGTGTCTCCTACGTAGGGTTGTTGTGATAATGCCATGAGGATATATATATATATAAAGAACCTAGAACTAGTAGGTACTCCATAACTATTAATCCTGTAACAGGGCAGAAACTTTGCTTACACTATGCTCATATTTCCACAGCTAATCTAATTCCTACCTGAGCCCCTCTTCTCTCCTAAGCAGGGCAGCAGAGGAAAACCCAGTTTTATTCCAATTTGATAATGTTGCCCCATCCAACAACTTAAACACCGAATACCTAAACACCTAAATATTTTAGTAGATACTGATGAGAACTAAATGCATAGCACTCATTCTTTTCAGGTTCCCTAAGTGCTTTCTCTATTATGTTGATTCAGAAGATCATATACAGGTTGAACCATTTCTGATTCCAGAAAACAAATAAATCTTAATAAGCCGTATAGTCTCTCAGCAGTTTGCAAATAGGTCATTTGTGTGGACTATTACTTTGCAGGTGAAGAAGTGAGCAACCATTTGACCTGAGTGTGGAAAGCAAGTTCTTTCTCTTGCTGTTCTGTATGAAGAGAGCTCACCCAGGAGCCGGGGTTCTTAGGCAGGAGGAGAATTAGTCATTTAGTGCCTTGTACTGTGATGCTACTGTGCTGCCTATTCCAGTGGACTCCAAACAAGTGTTCAGATTAAGAATTCGTGCTGGGGCGGCGCCTGTGGCTCAAAGGAGTAGGGTGCTGGCCCTATATCCCGGAGGTGGCTGGTTCAAACCCAGCCTGGCCAAAAAAAAATAATAATAATTCATGCTGGCAATGACTTTGACCTCTCTGAGCCATCTCCCTCATTGCCACAGTTGAAAAGTAATTAAAAAGCCTAAGGTCTTATTTCCAGCCATTTCTGCACCCAACCACGGAAAGGCACGTACTGATCTTCCCTAGGTTGAATCCTTCTTGCGTGGCTCCACCCCACCACATTGGTTGTTTCCTATTCTGCTTGCTAATCCGGATAGGAATTAGGTTGAGCACCGTGGTCATGGCCCTCCAGCAATCCAGATTCTGTACAGCCTATATGGAGGGTTTGAGGGTCAGATGCATCTGGTGTCTTATGTGCCAGAGGGCACCTGTGATCTCTTGAAGTCCGAGGCTTGGACAGATCATTTAACTTTCCTGAATCTCCAAAACCAATTCCTGCCCTCCCTACCTCACAGGGGAGGACATGATAACACTTGTAAATGTTTGCAATTTAAAGCACATTTAAATGTAAGTTGTTTTCAAAAGGGCAGATGCTATAGGATCCGGCTTATATGAGGTACCTGCGACTAATACAATTCATAGAGAAAGAAAATAGAATTATGATTGCCAAGGCCTAAGGACGTGGAATTGGGAGTTCCTATTTGATGGGCAGAAAGTTTCAGTTTGGGATGATAAGAAAGTTCTGGAGATGGATAATGATGGTGGTTGCACTACAGTATAATGCCATTGAACTGTATACTTCACGTAGTTAAAATGAGCCTGGTATGGTAGCATGAGCCTGTAGTCTTAGGTACTTGGGAGGCTAAGGCAGGAAGATAGCTCAAGGCCAGGAGTTTTTTTTTTTTTTTTTTTTTGAGACAAGAGTCTCAATCTATCCCCCTGGGTAGAGTGCGATGGCATCACAGCTCACAGCAACCTCCAACTCCTGGGCTCAAGCAAGTCTCCTGCCTCCGCCTCCCAAGTAGCTGGGACTACAGGTGCCCGCCACAGCGCTGGCCATTTTTTGGTTGCAGCCATCATTGTCCATTTGGCGGGCCCGGGCTGGGGATACGAACCCGCCACCTTAGGTGTACGTGGCTGGCGCCTTAGCCGATTGAGCCACAGGCGCTGAGCCAAGGCCAGGAGTTTAAGGCCAGCCTGGGCTACATAGTGAGACTCTGTTTTTTTAAAAATGATTTAAGGCGGGGTGCAGTGGCTCACACCTATAATCCTAGCACTCTGGGAGGCCGAGGTGGGCGGATTTCTTCAGCAAGAGCAAGACCCCATCTCTAAAAGAAAAATGAAAAGAAAATAGCCAGCCATTATGGTGGGTGCCTGTAGTCCCAGCTACTTGGGAGGCTGAGGCAAGGGGATCCCTTGAACCCAAGAGTTAGAGGTTGTTGTAAGCTATGACGCCACGGCACTCTACTGAGGACAACAAAGTGAGACTCTGTCTCAAAAAAAAAAAAAAGATGGTAAATTTTATTTTGTATATAGTTTAATTTATTAAAATGTTAAGTTGTTTGAATGTTCCTACATCTCTGAGTCATGACAAGCCAACCTTGAATAGCTTCTGTGCCCCTCCTGGTCTTTAGAGTACAACCCCAACCTCCCTTCCCCTGTTTCACGGCCCTTCCCCCTCTAAGTGCGCTGGCTGAGCAGGGGTTGTTGGAGATTTCTAAGTCTATTACTTGTGCCAGGCCTGGGGACACAAAGGTAAATGAATGCAGGGCCTCCAGTCTAGTGGGGGCTGCAGACCAGTCAACAGGGTGTTTGCAGACAGGGAAGGGCTGTGACAGGGTAGCTAGGCTGCCGTGTGTGGGGCCGGGGCAGGAAGGCTTCCAGGCCCCAGGAGGCGTCCCAGAGTTAAGCAGATCAGGGGTGAAATAACTTAGGGGACCTGGAAAAATAGACTCGGACCCCCTCTTAGGTTAATTAATTGGTAATTTATTTTACCTGCTGCAGGGGCTGCTGCTCTGAGAGACAGTTAGCACCCCAGGTGTGAGGGTGAGTTACCTTTTATAGGCTTTGTGTAAGCATATTACAGAAGTGAAAGGTGGCTGGTTAAGGGGGGTTACAACTCAGGTAGTTATAGATACAGCAATGGAACGATAATTAATACAGTTTCAGTTGACAATGGATACATTTTATATCACAATGGTTATGGTTATACAACAGTAATTAATCAAGTCTCAGTGAGTTTTCCACCATTGTTCATCTACTGAGAACTTGTGGGTTTTGTGAAACTTGGGACTTTTTTCCTTGTACCTGAAGCTTGTTCTTGGCAACTCTAGGAGGAAGAAGGGGGCCTGGGAACGTGTTCTCGGCCACCCTGGGGGGAGGAGGGACTTGCCTTTGTTCCTGGAGTCGACTCTGGGGGGAGAAGGGAGGAGGAGGGAAATGGGCTAGAGAGGGTGGGGGGAACAGGATTGGGCAGGGGAAAGAGGGCTGGGTTATAACAAGGGGAAAGGAGGAGAAAGGAGGGAAGAGGATGGGAGAGGAGGGGAAAGGAGGAGAGGAGGGGAGAAAAGAGGAGGGGAAAGGAGGGAAGGAGAGGAGAGGAGGGGAAAGGAGGGGAGAAGAAGAGAGGAGAGGAGGGGAGGGGAGGGGAAAGGACAGGAGAGGAGAGGAGGGGAAAGGAGGGGAGGAGAGGAGGGGAAAGGAGGAGAGGAGGGGAGGGGAGGGGAGGAGAA
Organism: Galagoides demidoff; assembly: GCA_963574575.1. Taxonomy (NCBI): domain Eukaryota; kingdom Metazoa; phylum Chordata; class Mammalia; order Primates; family Galagidae; genus Galagoides; species Galagoides demidoff. The sequence goes on from CAUYQV010041582.1 coordinate 6,353, forward strand.
GAGGGGAAAGGAGGAGAGTAGGGGAGAAAAGAGGAGGGGAAAGGAGTGGAGGAGAAGAGAGGAGGGGAGGGGAGGGGAGGGGAGGAGAGGAGAGGAGAGGAGAGGAGAGGAGAGGAGAAGAGGGGAGAAGAGAGGAGAAGAGAGGAGAAGAGAGGAGAGGAGAGGGGTATACTTGGAAACTACAGTAGGTAAGTGGAACTGCTGTACTGAGAAATAACCTCTGAAACCCAGACAGCCACGAAGTCTTCAATTAAAGAAGTTATTCATTTCTTTTTCATCTGGGATTTACCAGGCATTCATCTGGGGGTTGTGGGAAGAGCTGGAGGGAAATTAACCTGAGAAGTTGCTGGGAGCTTGAAAAACTTTTGATTTGTTTGCCCTCTGGGTGGGTGACACCTGATCCCTGGTATACCTTCTAGTACTTTCAAATGCTTTGACCCAGGTGCTCTTTTTCAATCTTCTGGCCCTATGCATATCATCCCCCTTGTAGCCCACAGTGCCACTTTTGTGTTCTTGGTGGCTATCTGAGAACACAGACGTGGAAATTTTTGAATTTTGCTAAATGCAAATATTAGAGTGAAGGGTGTTTTGATCATTGCATTATAAATCTGATGTGACTGAGATATCTGTGATCCTTGCCAGAGATTTTTGAGTTAAATAAAATTTTTCTTCTTCTCTGTAGCACTCTAAGGCATGAGAAATTCTAATTATCAATGAGAATTGAGATTAGAAATTTCTAATGTAAAGTTTTTCTAATTAATATAAATTATTATTGCCCTACTAAAAGCTTTGCTCAAATTCCCCACGTGATCTCATGTCTTACCTTCCTTGAAAAGTTAGTTTCTTTTTCTTCATTTTTAAGAGGAATCTTCCCTGGATATAAAGGTGGGAGATATGTATAGAAAGATAGACTGAGCTCTATTCTAGCAGTTGTTGAACACTATATGAGAATTATTTAACCAATGATAAAACACAGAAAATCTTTTAAAATAATGCTAAATTTATATTTCATTAAGATCACTCTGGCTTAGAGTTTTTTAAAAAAGAGAAAAATCTAGAATAACGAATTCTCATCAGGAATCCGTTGGACTAGTCTTGGGCAGATATATTAAAGGTTTAGGTTAGGAATGTAGTTGTAGAAATTACCTCTTTAGGGAGTATAAGAAAGGAAGATAAACAGGGCAATGTGCCTGTTACTAGCGTAGGATGAGAAGTAAAGTAAAGAAAGCTGCATAAGAGACGTGTGGATGCTCAGGAGAGAAGAGAGCCCTTCCAGGAAGTAGGACGGAGGTGAGAAATAGTAGGCTTGCTATGAATTAGGAAAGAGGGAATAAAATACTTTCACTTTAGAATATTCTGGATTTGTAGTGTCTGTGCAACTTGGAAGTGTCCATTGGGAGAATGACTGCATAAATTTCTGTACCATCCAAAGGGAAGGTAATGATCTGGCATAGTTAATAGCAATGTGCACAAATTCATACTATCCCAGGTGAGTGGGATACGTTGCCACTCCATTTTTTGACACTGGATGACAGTTGATCTCAGCAGAGAGATTAGAATGAATATTTTTAATTCTATGATTCATTCTATTAGAATGAATATTTTCAATTAGCATTAGACTATGCTAATTCAATTCTATGATTCATTCTATTAGAATGAATATTTTCAATTAGCATTAGACAATGCTAATAACACCCCCCCCCAAAGTGTGTGGCAATATATTTGTGTTGTATATTATCTTCATTTATATAAATTGATACATTGCTTCACAGTTTAAGAATTTTCTTGCATATTATTGGATTTGATAACTTAAATCCCTAAGGCATTCCAGAGGGACACCTCATTCTGCACTGGTGAAATGTATCTGATTGTCTGCATTTCCCTTAAAATATTTTATACTGACTCAGTGTTTGTACCCTGGCAGTTAGAGAGCCGGCCACATACACCAGGGCTGGCGGATTTGAGCCTGGGCTGAGCTTGCCAAACAACAATGACAACTATAACAAAAAAAAATAGCCTGGCATTGTGACAGGTACCTGTAGTCCCAGCTACTTTGGAGGAAGCAGCAAGAGAATTGCTTAAGCCTAAGAGTTTGAGGTTCCTGTGAGCTATGATGCCACAGCACTCTACTGAGGGTGACACAGTGAGACTGTCTCAAAAAAAAAAAAAAAAAAAAAAACAACAAACACAAAACCATACTATTTTGATAGAAGAATAAACTCCATGAAAATTTTTCTTATTCCAGTTAAAGTATATACCCAAATACCACTAAATGAATAAAATATCCCATGTGAAAAATCTATCATTTTGAAGGCTGGACTCATACAAATGGTATACTTTGAGTCTTTTTTTTTTTTTTTTTTTGAGACAGAGCCTCAAGCTATCCCCCTGGGTAGAGTGCCATGGCATTACAGCTCATAGCAACCTCCAACTCCTGGGCTCAAGCGAGTCTCCTGCCTCTACCTCCCAAGTAGCTGGGACCACAGGCACCCGCCACAATGCCCAGCCATTTTTTGGTTGCAGCCATCATTGATGTTTGGCGGGCCCGGGCTTGGGATTCGAACCCACCACCTTAGGTGTACGTAAGGTCACCAGCTGTCCCACTTTAGGTGGGACAGTCCTGATTTTTAACAATTTGTCCTGGATCCCGTGGCATTTTAAAAAAGTTCCGATTTTTGGAAAGAATGCACAACAAGCTAGGGAATGGTGGGAGAATGGGAAGGGAATATATTGGCTGCTGAAAAGGTTAATGTAACTCCATTTGGGAATGAAGAAGTTAATGTAACTTCATTTTGAAATGAAAAGGCTAATGTAAACTCCCTACTCCCCTTCTGGGCAAGACTCCCAGGAGGAATCTTTATCAGAAGGATACTGGCTCCCTCCCCCAGTTCTAGGCAAGGACAATTAGCTCAGAAGGAGCCAAACTGTCTGGAACAAACAAGTAGCCTCCCTCCCCCCCAAGAGCCCTAGAGGGTCCTTAACCATAAACAGCTCAGGCAACAGCCCCCACCCTGGTCAATGGTGTCCCGCTTAACCAATGTTAAAATCTGGTCACCTTCGTCTTAAGAAAGCATTTTGATCCATGTTAATTACGTCTTTCAATTTGTTTTCTGAGATGTGTATTTCTCCCAAAGAAGAAGAACAAAGATTTGGTAAATGAAAGCAGGAAACCTAAAATTAGATTGTGTTGTGGCATCAAATGGAATTAGAAACTTTGAACATGTATATGACCCTAAGAAAATTATTAGACAGTAATCTAATTTACAAAGTTCTTAAGTCTATTTCTTAGAAACAAATAAAATGAAAAACTATCCTCTCCCCCATAACTGCTATAGCATGAATGAGAAAGAAAAGTGTCCTTATATTTCTATAGCTGATCTAAACCTTTTCAAAATTTGCCAGCCAGATGCAGAGAGGGAATATTGACACTTGCCAATTAACAAGACATTTATCTTTTCAAGCTTAAACACTCCACCCTTTCATAAGTTCTTAGATACTCAGCTCTGTCCTCACCTCCTAGTCCAGTTCCAGATGGTGTCTTGATACCCTGCAGAGCCGCTCGCTCTTTGTTCATGATGATGTGGAAGCAGGGTCTTGGATACAATATAGATAGTGCTGATCTCTGGCTTCTGATGATGATCTCCTTTGTCTTGCAATCCCTGTTCTGACTGCTAACGTTGTCACATAGTGAGTTTGCACCCCACATTCTCAGCTTGGTCTAGAAGTCATGGTCTTCCCTCCTGACTCAGAACTACCCCAGCTCCTGTGGGCACTACCAACCCCCTAGAAGTCTCCCAGCAGTGTTGTCCTAGGCTCCACTCCTCCTTGCAACACTTACTCCTCATCATAATGACCTGACTCCTGGCCCACTCACACCACACCCTGCACATTCTCATCTCTCCCACATTCTTGCACAGAACGTGATGGAAAGTCTGTGTATCTTCTATGTAGCGTGTGTTGGGGATGGCCTCCCATGAGTGAAACTCAAGCTGCCGTCTTCCTCTTCAGCTATTAACGTTTCCCTGACGAGCTTGTCAGTTGATGAGCATGTTGGCAACTCCCTGACCCTGCCATAAAAGTGTCCTCAACGTCATAAATGATGACTCAGATAAAAAACTCCTCTGTGTTCTACTTGCTTCACCCTTCACTTACTTGTATCACCCTATCTCCAGATAGGAAAAGGAGAGGAGAAATATCTGTATATACGTGTCACCCCATTATCCTCACAATCCACCCAAAGAGGAAATAAATACGTTTTATATTTCTTCTTTTGGTCTAGATGAGATTTCTACCTACATCTACTCCTGTCTTTCTTGAAGTGATTTTTCCCTGTACACTTCCCTTTGTTTATTTATATACACTACTTCTGTAGTGTATACTATATGCAAGAGTTGTTCTAAAAGCTGTACAAAAACCAGCCAATTTAATCTTTGTAACAACCACAAGATACATAATTATTATTTTTCCACTTCATTGATTTAGCCAAGTATCAGCACAGCCAGGATTGGGACCCACATGGTCTACTCAAACCTAAGATTACTCACTCTGCTCTGTTAGGTGGTTAGGCAGAAAATATAAATTAGGGAGGGAAATATAAATTAGGAAAGGCATGTTCATCAATTTAATGTTTTCAAAATTTTATTTAAGCACCTTTTTTTGTTATCAAAGTGAATGAGAGAATCTGGGAAGATTGTCAATTCTAAAGACGGTGAGAGATGAGCTAGAGGAGATATCGCAGGGTGAAAAGAAGTTGTGTTAACTTAAACAGGAAAAAAGAGGAATACATGATTAACATTAAAAAACAGTCCATGTCCTTAACAACAAAAAGGGTCATTAGTGTATTTATTGGTAAACTGAAGTTTGACTCTAGGCCTTCTATGTTGAAATCATCTCCTCTTTCTATTCCTTATAACCTTTTCTGTATGAAGTCTTTCTTACATTTCATGTACAACATTTCTCAAGGGATCTTCTCTCCTGTTCAGATTTAAGTGATTTCCCATAGTCTATGTGATAAGATGGAAATAGGTTTGTTAATGATTTAGTTCTTCTTCAATATCTAGGCTTATCTTTTTATTTCCTAACCCATAGGGTTTTATGAAAATGTGAAATTGAATTATTAATTTTTTTAAATTAAATCGTAGTGGTGTACATTAATACAGTCATGGGGTAAAGTGTGCTTTTATTTATACACAATTTGAAATATTTTCATCAAACTGGTTAACATAGCCTTCATGGCATTTTCTTAGTTATTGTGTTGAGACATTTATATTCTACATTTAGAAAGATTCACATGTACCCTTATAAGATGAACCATAGGCATTATCCCACCAATCACCCTCCCTCCACTCATCCTCCCCCCACCTTTCCCCACAGTCTTGGGCTATAAATGGGTTACAGCTGAAACTTCTCTGAAGAAGATAGGTTCATGACCTATAGATATATGAAGAAATGCTCGTCATCCTTAATCATCAGATAAATCTAAATCAAAACTACTTTGAGATATCATCTAATACCAGTAAGATTAGCCCATATCACAAAAGCACAAAATCAGAGATGCTGGCATAGATGTGGAGAAAAGGGAACAAACACTTCTACACTGCTGCTGGGAATGCAAACTAATACATTCTTTTTGGAAAGACGTCTGGAAAACACTTAGAGAACTAAAAATAGACCTGCCATTTGATCCTGCAATTCCTCTTCTAGTTATATATCCAGAAGACCAAAAATCACACTACAACAAAGGAATTATTAGTAGTTTTTTAACACACAATTTGATTCTCTTACCTGTCTGACTTTTGCACAAAATGGCCTTTTCTGTTTGACTGGCATCCTCCTGAATTCTCAGGGCCTCTCTTTGTCCCCATTGCCTGCAAAGACTTGTCACTTGGACCACTTTCTAAAAGTGATGCCTTTTGGGCATCACTCCTTCTGTAAATATTTCTTAGTTTCTAGAGAAAGTTTATGCTTTTTTTTCTTTTTAAACATTAAAGTAGGTACTATTAATAATTTCACTGGTGAAAAATATATAAACCAAGTCCATTCTGACTTGCAGAAGTCAATTATTAAATTTTCAAGAATTTGGCAAGCTGACCATTATGCTATCGATAGCTTGAAATCAACCAAGAGTATTTATATCACAGAAATCTGCACACACGACAAATTCATTTCTTTGTTTTGTTTTATTTCTTTTTCTGGAGATTGAGTTTTTTAGCACATCAGTGAAAGTAACACCATCTATCATTGTTCAAATATATAAAACCAATCTATGCATCTATGCTGGACATAAAAAGACTACGTACTGGACATGATTAGGCTAAATTAGGCACAATTAATGATGCCACTGTCTTCATATTTTTACTTACCTTGCAAGAGACCATTTTATTTATTTAAAAAAAAAAAGTTCCCCAAATTTAGGCTTAAGGTTCAAGGGGCAAAAATCAGTATTCTGAAGAAAGACATCTACACTTAAATTCACCATCCTCAGCCAATGACACAGCAATAGTGCTATGAAAATTACAGACCTTTACAACCTGGCCTTAGACCTGGCCTTTGATAAATGACTTAATTAAAGTAGGATTAATATAAATCATTTGTCAAAAAGTAATGCCAGTGAAAGTAGAAAATATTCTCAAAATCTACCCTTCCAACAGACATTGTAGGAGGCAGTGATAACGGGCGACAGTCAGTGTCAAACACTTGTAGATCTCCTGGAGAAAAGGCTGATGTTTGCCTGCTCTGTAAGAAGAAATTGAAAAGCAAAGAAATAAATTTGGAATTCCTGCACCTAAGCCAATATATCATATGGTGTACTTTTTATAAAAACCCTTAGGAAAAATTTCTCTCAGGTGTTGGCAACAGGCAAAACCGGCTTCTCTTCAATAATTGTTTTGTAACTTTACCCACACTATGAATCTTGTAACTAATCCTCTTTTCCTCTTTGATCTGACAGCTGGGGAGATTAGAGGTATATTTGTGGCCTAAATACCTAACGTATAGAACCTTGGGTGCATAAGTCTGGACGCTAATCTAAGCCCTACATTTGCTCTTCTCCTATCTTTATTTTCCCTTTGTCTCATTCTTTCAACCTTATTTCTTCTTTTGTACTCTATGCATTTTTGTAAATCACTCAGAGACCTTTGTGTCCGGAAATGGGGTATAAATAAAACAACCGGGAGATGAGCAGGGCAGCTGGCTCTGGAAAGCACAGTTGCACTTATAAATCTTGCTCGTTTCAAGGGAATATTGGGCCCATTATTTCAGCTTCTACTCAAGGCCTGGGGACACTCACTTCCAAACTAATTTTGTCGTTATGGAAACTGAAGCAGAAAGTTTGGGATGTGATTGTTGTAGTACAGAAATGAGGGAATTACTAGAGCCAAGATTTATCCTCCAAGCTCCATTTTCAATACAAACACTGGAAAATGGATAATTACCAGCTGGTAGCTTAGGAACCAAATTATTTCTTCCCTGTTGTCAATACCAATGGTTCTTTAGGTAAACTTGTTTCCCAGTAACAAGAACCTGGTATTAACCCAATGATGCAATTTAGATATGTATTTCTAACCTTTACTTATTACTCACCAAACGACTAGTTACAGTATCTTACCGATACATGTTAGCATAAACAAATCTTTAGAGGTTAATGTTAAAAGTCATATAGTATGCATAACTTACTTGTAAAAGGCATACATTTGTTATGTTAAGAATATCTGCTTTTGACCTCCCTCTTCCCACTTCACAACTCCAAAAAGTGTTTTTATTTTATATAAATAATGCACAATAATTCAAAGTAAAAATTGTGTAAGTGAATGAGTGCCTGCACATCAGGAAATATTTATACTGTCTAATAGTAATGATTATGAAATATAATAATATACTGATTTGTTTATATAAATTTAAATAGCCATATATAACTAAAATAAATATGAGTAGAATTATGCCATTGAATTGAATTATGTCACTTACAAATATTGAAGCTAATTAAAATGCCCCTTATTCTTTCACTGGATTATAACTGATATTTTTATATCATGAAAATTCGGAATCTTTTATAGGAGATGGCAAGGTAGAAAAGTCTGGTTAGGAATAGAAAGTAAAAGGAGGCTGGACATTCCAAGACTCAGATACTGACATTTTATTTTTATTTACTTATTTGTTTTTTAAAGTCTGGGTTTGAGCACGCCACCTCTGGCGTATGGGGCCTGGCACCCTACTCCTTTGAGCCACAGGCACTGCCCCAGACACTGGCATTTTAAACCATCTTTTGTCAGAGTGCATATTCATGTAAGTCATGCTGTTATGATTAGAAAATAAAAAAACAGTTAAGCCTCTGCTAGATTTTGATAAAATCCTAGTCTCTTTTACAACAAACCCCAAGGAGTCATCTTTAATTCAGCAAATACTCTTATGTTAAATGTATATTTAGGGTAAGTATCTAAATTAAAATGTGACAGATTTTAGGACAGTCTTCCTGGTATTTTCCTGTATTCACAGACATGAAACCACTGAACAGTCCTTTTTGCAGCCCAGACTTTGTGTGATGCTGTTTTTAAGTGTTTCCATTCTTTTTAACTATGCAAAAGCCCCCAATTTAAAAAACAAACAAAAAAAAGCTGTAAGTTTTTTTATTTATCTTTATATACACTTTTATTAGCACAATGGGGAAGATGTATTTTCTTGTAACTTAAGATATCTATTATGGAATAAGATTTACACTCCCATTTAGCCATGGAAATATTAGTATCTGGCCAAATATGTGAAGAAGAATATGAAGGCAAGTTTTCTATCTTTTATTATCTATATATATCATGATAGAGTTGACAAAATATTTTCAGATAAAGTATCTGATTTTATCTCCTAATTGAGGTGGACTTCAATGGTTATTCCCATTTTCTAATTGGATAAGTTGTAAAATGATGTGCCCAAAGTTACACAGTGAAAGGCCTAGAATTAATTAACTCTGTTAAATGTAATTTCCTCAGCAGCCCTTATTTTTGCAAGGAGGTGTCTTACACATAGAAATACATCGATAAATAAAATTCTGCTGTATAGGCTCAGTGCCTGTAGCACAAGGGTTATGGTGCTAGCCACATACACTGAGGGTGGTGGGTTCAAAACTGGTCCAGCCCAGATAAATAACAAAGACAACAGCAACAAAAAATAGCCAGGCATTGTGGTGAGTGCCTGTGGTCCCAGCTACTTGGGAGGCTGAGGCAAGAGAATAGCTTAAGCCCAAGAGTTGGAAGTTGCTGTGAGCTGGGGCGTCACAGCACTTTACTGGGGGTGACATAGTGAGACTCTATCTCAAAAAAAAAAAAAATTCTCCTCTACAATAGAGTAGGAGGCAAAGTTCAATTCTTGAACCAAGAATTCTTAGTTCAAGATGCTTATTTTGAGAAATTTATTCTTCCCAATCCTGTTTGAAATTAAAAAAAAAATAATTAAAATTAGTAAATCATCAACTAAATTAGCAAGTTAAGCAAGCTTCATGTGACCAGAGAAATGGGAGTACGTTTTAGATAGATACATAGATATGGCTATAGGTATAGATATAGGTAGGTAGATTATGAGTCTCTGAAACATTAGGTTAAATCATAAGATATAAAATGCAACTTCAGGTTGACTATACTTCTTAACACATTTAAGCTGTCATTTAGAGTATCTGTGAAAATAACTGATCACATGTGAAAACTCTTGTGTTTATATAAATGAACATGTAGTATGTTAGGAAACGCAGTCTCCACTCTTAGAACTTAGTGGCACAAGTACATCGGAAATAAAGTGGGACTGGATAGGAGTTTTAAAATACACTCTTTCCTCCACATGGTACTGTGTTCAGAGTTTGCAAAGCAGACTTTTCTTCTTCTTATTAAGCTGAAATACTAATTGTACAAAAGGAAAAATAGCCACTGATTTTTATCCCCACCTGGTAGAATAATGAGAAATCATTTTTTTCAAATGAAAATTTATTTTTGAAACATCATGTAGTAAATCACAATGCATTTTAACTTAAATTTTCTAATTCAGAGTCTTCATACAGTAACATAAATATTTGTTAAGGAAGAATAGGTGTTTGATAAAGAAATTGGGAAACCAGTGAATGTGTTGATAATTTTTCAAACTATAGACTATGTCCAAGTCTTCCACACATGTGCTTAACTTACCATAAATTTAAGGTGGATTGCAATAAAAAAATACCAATGTAAAGGTAAAGATCGTTATAATAGAGATCAAGGTCAACTAATGCAACAACAAGAGAAAAAATAGGAGAAAACATTACGTACCATTTTAGAATAGGGAGAAACTATCAATAAAAAGTACAGGTCCTCTATTTTGTTTTTTTGAACCTATCCCTCAACCTCATCACTATGTTATTTGCAGGCACCAATAGGCATCTGCCCTTAGAATAAATTATTACCACTTTCTGCCTATTTTACTAATTAATCAAAGTGGTATTTAAGTCCCATCAAAGGTACAAAGCACAGAAGGTGAAGCAAAGCAAGAGAAAAAAGCAAGGTTCATAAAAAGGAAAAAAATAGTCTTCCCTTAAGAATTGATGTTTAATTATTTCTGGCTCTATAATACATAAATGATATTAAATAATATTTTAAGAGTAGCTACCATTTCTCATTTGGAAGAACCACTTAGAGTAGATAACATTTTAACATCCCTGTTAACAATGTAGTTCAGTGACATGAATGGCATACCGCATATAAAATTCAAGGCAAACTTATTATTCCTGTATTTTAAAAAGATGCTCTTGGCCAAACTACAGAATTCTATGAGAACTCTTGGAGTCTGTAATTAATGAAAAAAAAAAAGTCTAGAAATAAGAGATTAGCATCTGTGATTGGATGGTCGTCAAAGCACAAATGTCCCCTATCTTCTTAACCATATTTAGTCATTCTTTCTTCTCTTTCCCTCAGTGACCAAATACTTTCTGAAATCAATGGTCTTGGCAATACGATAGCCCATTTATCAGTCCATTCTCATCTTCATTAGAGAATATCAGTTATTGCTTCCGCCTAACTGAAAGCAGGTGCTGATTGACAAGAACAAAGGGAAAATAATTCCTATACCTTTCTAGGAAGAATAGCCACCAATTTCTTTAAAAACATCATTTATATGAAGTACTCTTAAATTAAACGTAGCCAGGAATTTCCCCTGGGTTCCACAGTTTTCATTCTGGATCATGGGTTTGTAAGACAGTGGAAATCCCATCAATATAACTACAGTAGAACCTCTCTAAACTGACCATCCAAGGGATTGTAACCAACTGTCAACACATGGTCAACACAGGAACTAGGCCTACTTTACTGATACATAAATGGCGTGCATGTCTGGTCTATGAATATTAGGTCAACTAAAAAAGATGGCCAGTGTTGAAAGGTGGTTAACTATGGAGGTTCTACTGTATGTAATTGGTCCAGACTTATTTAGCAACAATTTTAGTGCTGTGTATACTTTAATCCCAAAATGTACTGATCAAATATTTGATTTGGTTGCTCGGTATAAATCCTGCTTCCTTTTATACTATCTCCATATTAACTAAGGGACACACCAACCTCATGATTTCTTTTCCTGAAATGATCACCTTGAAATGGTTGAACCATGTCTTCTCAGTAGCTTGTAAAATTTTCCTATTTTCTTATAAAAATTACACTTCAGAGCACTAGTCTTCCTCCAACATGAGATTTCCAAATAAGGGCACACATTTCTTTTTTACTTTTTCTTTTCTTTCTTTCTTTTTTTTTTTAAGAGACAGAGTCTCACTTTGTCACCCTTGGTGGAGTGCTGTGGCATCACAGCTCACAGCAAACTCCAGCTCTTGGGTTTAGGTGATTCACTTGCCGTAGTCTTGCAAGTAGCTGGGACTACAGGTGCTCACTGCAACGCCCAGCTACAGGGCACACATTTCAATAGGATCCAAAGAAAACTTCTGAGAATCACAAAATTTTTGTTTGAATCCACCTACCTGATGCCAATCTCAGGCTTGTTGGTTATTTAAAAAAAAACAACAAGCAAAACAAATAAAAAAACATAAACTTTCTCCTAAGGTTAAAACATAAACTAAAAGAAAAATTTTTGAGAAAGCCACAGCAATAAATTAAATATCACAGCTAGAAATTAAATGGAGAAAAACTATATGAAGCTGTATGCAGACAGAATATCTGGTTAAGATGATGTTGGAGCATCATTAAATTATATTCGGTGAGCTCTGTTAGAGCCAGTATGGAAATATAGTATTCTTAGTCTAATTTCTACACAAAATATTTTATACTAAAAACAATTACTTTGGTGCTTGAAGGAATAAACCCTGGAATTCAATAGTATAGATCATTGCTTCTCAAAATTTAAGATGCATAAAAACCACTTTAGGGTCTTGTGAAAAATGTAGATTCTTGTTTAGTCGGCCTGGAGTGTGGGTACGAGTCTATGTTTCTAACAAGTTTCTAGGTAATGCTGAGAGTTTTTCTAGTAAGGTTACAGGATGCATTAACTTTCAATAGAATCAGATCAATGAGATGTTACTGTATTTGATCATGAATACTCTTGGAAATCTGAAATAAAAATACACTGCTAATATAAGTTGGCAATTTCAGGTTAATGCCTTTCATTCACTTTGGAAATAAGGAAATGGCATATAAAATAAACTATTTTTAAAATGAAGACCATGTAGGAGGAGAATAAATAATAGTGTATTATTCAATCCTTTAACCATATAATAAGCATGCATGAGGGAAAGTCATTAAAGTCTGAACTTGTTCAGTACTGTGCAAGATTCGAGGTGAGCTATAACTCTATCCTACTAAGTCATATTCCATAGAATTCTGAATTCTCTTAATCTATATTGTTTCATTCTTTTTACATCTTGAAAATATGCAACACACAAGGCAATTTTTTAAAAGAATATTATGTTTTCATTTTTATTAATGGTGAAACACTGTGCTTTGTTCAATGGTAAAAAATAAAGATTATTTGATTAAAAAAAAAAATCCAGGCAATCACATTCTCTGGCTCTGGACTTTTGGGCACATAAATATGTGCGTCAAAATATTCTGTAAATAAAGTGAAAGTGGAAGAACTTACATACAATAAAACATTGGAAATTACGGATTTTCAGCCTTTCTAGGCATTCTCAGATCATTTCTTTTGCCAAATTCCTTTCTGCTGAGTTTATGAACTATTCACATCCAGTGACATTAACGGGAGGCTTCCCTAGCTGTACCATGTATTCCGGACTGAAAGTGTTGGTCTAGAAGATCCATTATTGCCTATTTGAGCTTTTCCTATTTCTGAGTAAGCTTTTGCAAAGAGTGAGAATTCTGTGTTGCTCCAAAAGTGAAAGATAAAAACAACTTTTTAACTTCAAATGACTGAAGTAAATTATCTATCGTATTTGATAGGGATTGAATGTGTAGGGGGCACTGGGAACATTGTAAAAATATTGATAAAAAGAGGTGTGACTTCCAAGGGTCCCTTGAAAGATTTATGTTTGTGTGTGTGTAAAAATCTAAAAAATTGTATATTGGACCATATGGAAAATAAGTTGATGATTTAAAATACTTTATAAGGTATTCCCACATTTGCCATTTCTCTGCAATTCCATCTTTCATTTTAGAAAAAAACAGGACAGTATAGACAGAAACTGTATAAACTCATTACTTATAAAAATCCTGTAATTTTTTTTTCCCACTTGGCTATGGAATGTAAATTACATATACCAAAAAGGTTCTGCTAAGCTAGAAATGAAGCACAATCTATGTTAATCAACAAAATATAAATGATTTTAGTAAATTATTTCTTGTTTATTAAAACAAACAAAAAAATCAAGACCCAACAAAACAGCTAAATCTTTAAATGATATGTTCTTCAGTGAACTGAGAGTCTGTCCGAAAATATTTTCTAGGAAAAAAAGCAATTAATTGATACAAATGTGAGTGCAAATCTGTGTCTTTTTCCATTTTAAAGCACATTGTTCACAGTTTTAGCTTGTGTGCATGATGTAAATTCCGTACATTGTTTTCTCAGTGACGATAAAAAGCACAGTTTATTAAAAACTGAAGTAAAAATTAATGTAACTTTAAAAAAAAAGATCAGTCACAGTTTTGTCATTGGTATATGGAGGTTGCTCCAGGGGCCCATCCAAAGCTCTTCATCATCTGACTGCGTGTGGTCGCTGTGAAATTCCAAAGCCTCCTTGACATTCTTGGTGTCAGTCATGGACTCCTGTTCAACTGTGCTTTTCAGCCTGTTCCCCAATGGCTTCGCTGCTATACCCTCCTTCCCCACAGGGCAAGGGGCAAAGGTAACCAGAGTTGGTCTTGTGTTCACTTTCTCAGTAGAGAACGGCCCCTTTGACAACGTGTTCAGGGGCACATGCTCCTCATGTGTCACTGCCAACTTGTCTAGTTTCTTAAAGTGCCTTCCCAGTCGGACAGGTGAAGACATTTTTAAGTTATCGGTGAGGCAGGCACGGCGAGTTCTCACCACAGAACCATTCTGTGCAATATATATATTGCCGTTGATATTACTGTGGATATTAGGATTGTGAAGACGGCTCCTCTGACATTCAGTAGCGCTGTCTTCTCCCGTTGAGCTGGTTTCATACTCTCGATCCACAACTAATTTGATCATTCTTTGTCTTGCCCACTGACAAAATAAAAAAACAGGACATTATTGTTACAGGAATTAAAAAGGCAAACATTCGTATACCTGTGAAATCCAATAGAATGGCAGTTTGAAAAGATAAAACTTCAAGAAAGATAGAAGGAAGCAACTCTATATTAACATCTGTTTATTTCCACTAATTCTTGATTGTCTTTAGCATTTAATAATGTTTGAAAGAAGCGTTGATGAGCCAAGTAGTAGCATTTGTTCTTCTAGACAAAATTACTGGTCTGCATGGAAAAAAAAATGTGTATTATTTGTATTTAGCTAAGACTCTGATTCATTGTTTAACAGCTGCTTTGCTCTTCAGGAAAGTTAGACTGAAAGAAATGAACAGCATTAGCATGTTCTGGTCATGTTAATGCTTCTTTCTTCAATACTTAAAATGTTTTTTCAAGTCACACGATTCTCATTTTAATTTACTCTCCATCATTAGCCAAAACGTTTATATAACTTAATGTATTAATCATTTCAAGGATCTTGGTTTTCTGAGTTATCCCACTTAGATGTGCATGTATGTTAACTCAAAAGAAGATATCTTCCCGACTTCCATAATTAACTTGGTAATACACAAAACTACACACTAATTATTAGAAACTTTCCTTTTGTAAGCAACTGAAAGACAATGGACATTGTCACCAATTAATCCTCATTTTAACCAATCGACATTTGAAATGGCAAAGAGCAAAGGTTAAAAAAATATTATAGTCTTCTCCAAATAGTGTTGTATTTGGGGCTAGGTGAGCTATCCACACTTTATGCTGAGCAATCCATGCTAATGTTTATAAATTTTTATGTTTACTTACCCCGAAAAATTTCATGACTTATAATTCATTTTCTTCTTTCACTTTAAAGCTACAGTAGAAAATAACTGGTAATAACTTTTAATTTTTAAATATTACTTCATTTGACTACCAATAATTGAAATGGGTTGAAAGAAACTTATTTCGACATGTTCACCATATCTTTGGTACCTTTGCCAGTTGAAATGTAGAATATTGGAGATAACTTGTTGCACGTTGCCCTAGGATTTATTTTTGAAAGGTGATATAAGAACCATCATATATATACAAATATATATGTATATGTACAGGGTATCCATGAACTTTAAGGACATCCTGTATATATGTGTGTGTGCACGTACACGCGCACATATATATATTACATTTATCCTATCCATTCAAATAGAGAGGGCATCACTGATAATACATCATACCAAATTGCAAATGTCACCAGAAAATAGTAAATATTGATTAGTTCATATTTGTGCATACGTACAAATTTGGGGATATAGGAAGGATTAGTTTGTTTTGCTTTAATACATTCTAATAGACAAATCTATTTGGATTATATATATTTACTTTTCTGGCATGTTTCTGATCTTACGTCGTCTCAAAATCATGATCTATTTCCTGCCCTTGGATTGTCATTTCAGAGAACACACAGAAGGCACCGCACACAGGGCACTCGGCACTGCAAAGCTCCCACCTACTGTGACCTCTTTTAAAGCGCTGTGTTGTAACCTTCAGCGTCTGCTCCTAGAGACTTCTTTCGGTTCGAACTCTTTCTTCTGTCGTACTCCGGCACCTGAAAGCCCCAAGGCCCCCCAGACTGACTTTCACTGCTGACGCTGCTGCTGCTGCTGCTCGCGCGGGACTCGGATTCCTCCTCGCTCTCCGCGCCTCCTTCCACCGACGCGGACTCCGCGCTGCCCTCCTCGGGGACATCCCCAGATTCCAGGTCTGCAGATTCGTCCCCAGGGGCCACTTCGCTTTCTTCCTCTTCTGGGGGTTCCTCTTCTTCCACCGTAGGCTCCTCTTCTTGTTCCTCCGGCGGTGGTTCCTTTCCTTTCCCTCTGACCTCCTTGACCTCCTCAACCACCGGGCGTCTTCTCGCAAGCACGATATTTTTCCGGGCTTTTTCTCCCTCGGACTCGGTAGACTCAGATTCCTCGGATTCGGGGGTCGAACTCTCCTCCTCCTCGGAGGGCGTCTCGGACTCGGACTCCTCCTCTGTGGTCTCCGACTCACTGAACTCGGATTCTTCCTCGCTGTACTCGGTATAGTCGCTGGAGGACTCTTCTTCCGATTCTACGGTGCTTTCCGTGGCTTCGTCCTGGTCCAGAGTTAGTTTCAAGTAATCTTTGTCTTCCTCCTCCAGCCGCCTCTGCCACTCTTCCCCCTCCAGGTCTGCGACGCCTCTCTTCTCAGCTAGTCCTCTGACTTTCTTAAAAATCATGGGGAATATCCTGGCTCTCTTCCAGGTTGTGTATGTGGGCTCCACGGCAGGTGGCTTTTCGATAGTTACAACTACTTCTTCCTCCTCACTAGGCTCTCTAATTTCAACTTTGGGTTTTATAACTTTCTTTGGCTTTTCCTGAAAATTGTGAAAATGCAATCGAATTGTCAGCTTTGGGATAGTTATGAGATGACAACAAAGGAAGAGGTTAAGAGATTTTGATACTCAAAGTTTATTTTGCATCTGAGACCTTTAAAAAGATAAATAACTATTGCCTCTTCTGTCTTCTTTTCTCAGAACTTGGCTTAATATCTGTATGTGTCTCCTGTACATAAGATCTGAGAATCTTAAATGGTCATAAATGTAGGATGGTTTATCTTACCCTTGAGAAACGTGACTATTGTGTTAAATTTTGAACATGTTGAAGTTACAGTGACATTTATTTCTTGGTCCTGTTGTTTGGGAATAAATTTGCCAATATTGTAGGCAAACTATAAGAATTTGATAAAAAATAATTCATGCTAATTTAAATATAAAAATAATTTGTTCAAAAATATTAGAGGAACTATTTTATTTTCCTATGATAATTGAAAGCAGAGATTGTATTTTTCATAATGTTTAATTATGTTAGATAACATTGGAACAGAAATAACCATTATGTTGCAGAATTTGAAAAACATCATATGTTTCACCATAATATTCTTTTTATGGAGCAACATTTAGAATTTTAGGAAACGTAAATTATATTCTAGCCTTCTCCAAATGTTTGACATCTTACAGAAGAAAATAAATGAAACTATTAAAAGTTAATTTCCCTCCATAGACAAGGCAATGGAAGGGTCTGCATTGTTAAATTGCTATGGAAACACAAACGAGTAGGATTTCTGATAGCTGGAATGTTCTATAGCCTGCCAGTCATATAGGATTAAAAATACTGTTCTGGGAGTATTACGGCACATAATAAAATTATAGTAATTACCTCTTCCTCTTCATATTCCTCCTCAGCTTCACCAACCACCTCACCATATTCCTCTTGTCCAGCCGGCGGTAACAATCGGCGGCGACTTCCATATTGAGGCATTTCATACCTGTAATATAAACTTAGAACTCTAAGCACTTTGTCATATGATGTGTGTAGAAGCTACCGTGATGAGCTCTGGTTTCTTCTTTTTCTTCATCATTCAATCAACAGATATTTATACAGCACCTATGAGGCTCCCAGTAAATTAATTACAGAACTACAGAGTAAGAACGACTACCTGATGACCAGTGATTTTTGCCATAATGGTACCCTGGAATAACAATAAAGAGAGTTGAATCATTTCAGCTATAAAGGTTGGGAGATATGAGGATGAGGGAAAAGGCATAGTGCTTCCTTATTAACCGAAGAACCCAGGCTACAAAATAGGTTCTTTCCAAAAGGATATTGGCTTATTCAGAATATAATATCTTCACCTTTATAACAGAGATAGGTTGCTTCAAGCATTATCTGTAACACATTTCTGCTGTGTTTTTAAAAGCAATTAACTTTCATGTGTATAAGTGACTTTTAAAATACTACTAGGTATTAATATGAGTTTTCTGCTTCTTAATTACTCTTGGGCAAAACTTTAGGCTACTGATTGGATAAAATGTTAAAAATCTCATATAAAATAAATGGTGAATTCATGAATTGAGCAAATATGTTTGACTTCTATTTTCCATCAAAATAGTTTTGAATAATTTGACCACATTTCTAGAATTTCAATCAAGGTCCATATAATACATCAATACAGAAGTCAATATTTTAAACAGAAAATTGGTTAAAATTGACACATTAATTAAAGCTGAATACATTACTCATTTTTAAATATTAAACTAATACAATAACATTTTAAATATGAGTAATATTTAATAACTCCCTATTATTAATAAAATACTATAGTAAAATTCTGAATAAAAAAATCTGAAGATGTACCCATGCTCATAACTGTAATAATCTTGTCCATATTCCTGGCCAGGATCAATTCCAGATTCCATGGATAATTCCTATTGTTCAAAAAGAGAAATTGTAATTGAAAGCAAATTCTTGTCACATTTCTGCTCAAAGTCAGATTTTCACAACTAGAATTCGATGACTCCCTGCCAAAATAACTTTAATTACAAGTGTTAATTAGACAAATTCAATTTTTTTTCTGGCTATAACTATTTTACAAAAAAATAAGATTATGTTAGACCTGTGGAGGAAAAAATAACTTAAAAAAAATTTGTTAAAAATTGTAGATGGACATTTTCACTTGTTTTGGGATAACTTTTAAAATTGTCAATAAACAGTTAATACACGTTAAACTGTATTTTAACGTGTATTAACTGACTTTGGCCTTGAGGAAAATTATAAAATTATTTTCAGCATTTTTTTTTAATCTTAACCACTAACAATTTTCTTTTCTTTCTTTTTTTTCTTTTTTTTTTTTGCAGTTTTTGACCAGGGCTGGGTTTGAACCCACCACCTCCGGCATATGGAACCGGCGCCCTACCCTTTTGAGCCACAGGCGCCACCCACCACTAACAGTTTTCTAGTACTAAGTGTTCTTTCTAGTCATTAAAATTGTTCTTATAAAATTTATCTGACAATAATTTATAACCTTAATAAGAATTCCAGTTAATGTGTGATATCTACTAAGGATATTTACTTTTAAAAACATATTTATAATTATAAATTTAAGGCTCTTTAAAGAATAAAAAGGATTTGTTAGAGTAGATGCTTTTTCAAGGACTTCCAGTTCTAAACCCTAAACAATACTGATTTTTGTCAAACTCAACTCTTATAAAAAGACCTAGGAAAACAGCTTTCCTTAGCTATCAAATCCAATTTCCTTACATTTCCCTTTGGACGTGTTTGACATGATTAGCCAGGGTAAATAGCACAGGCCAGTCAAAGTGATATTGCAGTGGGGTAAGAGAAGAGGAGGCCAAAGTACTGCTGCCCTCAGGACAAGGGACTGGTACTTCTAACATTTTCCATCTACCAGAGTTAATTTTGTTGATCTAGTTATAATAATGGGTTGGGGGGAAATGTCCTCCTCCAAGGGCACAAATATATTATTTAAAAGTGTGGATGTGTACAGTCTACATGATGGATATGGGCAATGACCTTCGGTTGTACTTAATTTGGCCAAAATCATTTTAGAAAGGGAATTAGTTGAATTTCTGTTGGCAAACTGAAATAGTTGCCAACAATTCTAATCAGAAAATGCCACCAAACATCTGGACTTTGACATCTCTTGAATAATTAACAGAAGGTAACACTAGGAATGACCCGTGTCAAGAACCTAGCTGTTGGTACTGCTCCTTAGAGTAAGCGTGTTCTCTCACGGTTCCCGTAGTGTCCCCAACTGCACTGTTTTCTATCTTTACCCACAGTCACCAGAACATCTGCTAATCACTATTGTTTTGAATCTAATAAACTCCACGTGCTTACATTACTTCCCTGGATCCTAGTTAACCCTAGTTATCTAAATTAACAATCACATGTGTTGGCAGAGACATGGAACAACTAAAACTCTCACACTTCTGGAGAGATTATCTGTTAGTAAAGCCCTTTAGAAAATGGCAATAGTACTAGAGTTACATATATGCATCTCCTCTTTCACAGAAATTCAGTTGGTGGTTTTGTAGTCAAGAGAAATACGTACACCAAATACAAGAAATACTTGTGCACCAAAACACATTTTTCACAACAGGTAGAAATTAGAACCAATGCAAAAGTCCATGAGACAAACACAATACTCACAAAACAACATAGCTATATCTCCCAAACAGAATGATGAGCAAATGAGGTCAGGTACAAATCAAACATGTTATATTATGCCATTCATATAAACTCCAAAGACAGACTAATTAGTGAGTGGGTTACAAGCCAGGTGAGTGGTTAGGAGAAAGACAACTAATAACTGGGAGTGTTAACACCAAAGGATTTCTCAAGAACTAGTAGGCACGTTTGCTCTGTAAATATTCATTTAGCTGTTCAGTAATGACTCATACACTTAGTATGGGTGTAGGTTTATTTCAATAACTATCAAAATTTTCTTATAGGAAAGTTGAAGGAAAGATAGGAATGAGGTTAAGATAGACCAGTAAGAAATTAGGGTAGGGTTAAGCTCTACCGAGAGTGTCCAACTCTTTTTCTTTTCTGCCACACATTGGAAGAATCAGAGTTGTCTTGGGCCACACAGTAAATACACACACATTAATGAAAGCTGATTAGCAAAAAAAAAAAAAAAAAAAAAAAAGTCCATGCCTACTTTTAGGGTATCTAATGCCACAGATAAGCAAAAAACATCTTTATAAAATGTTTGAGGATTTGGACACCCTGGAAATTATCCAACCTAAATGCCTTTTTTTTTTTAAAAAAAAGAATGTTTCTTATTGGTAAGGTTAGTGCTTTGAGGCCCCTAAAACCCCATGTAACTATATTGGTGTAAATGATGCAAATGGGTCTCAAAACCAATAATTTTAAACTATTTGCCAATTGCATGTGTCATGTAATCACATGTAGAGACTGAGAAAAGGACTTCAAAAGACTGTGAAGTGGAATTGTAATAACTTTCAGTCATGATAAAGAAGATGAAATAAAATATTTAAGTAAATATTTACAGAGACATAATGCAACTCAATGAATTTCAGATTTTAAAAATCAGAATTAAAGAATGTTATTTACAGCCATACTTTCTAATTTTCCTAAAGAGAGAGCAATACTCAGCTCTTACTAATTGTAGAATATATTTTTAAACTATAGTTAGTCATTTATCAAGTAGTTTAAAAATATACCAGAAGAGTGAAGAACAAGAACCCAGGAAACTCAGTAAGCGAGTCCTTGATTCAATCAGTCACTTTATAGTTCTGAGGTGGGTAAGAAGGGATAGGGACTGGCTGAAGTGAGTAATCTGAAGGTGCCTCGGGATGCTTACACCTCCCATGAATGAAGAATACAGCTTCAAGCCTTGGAAAAAATAAATCAAGGAAGAAACCAGTGATCTCTAAGAGTTACCTAACAGACAGTATAATGCTGGCCCTTATACTCCTCCACATCCCTCTCTACATCCCTCAGCAGGTGAATCCTAGATTTAGAAAATCATGCAAAGTAGCATACTAGCAGCATAGATCCAACAGTTAATGATTCATTTCTTCTGACTACACCAAGAAGACACAGAATTAACGTAGTGTTTTGTTAGCACAAACATGGAAGCACTCACGAAAACAAAAGTAGCCATAGTATATAGCACTTTCTAAATTTTTTTCCCTCCACATTCCAGTTGTGCTGAGCCAGGAGCTTATACGTTAGATATTTCTGCCAACGTTTTATAGAACATAAAATTGATGTTCAGGAGGATGCATATTTTGACCAAGGTTTTGCATTCAATCATTGGTATTTGGATTTTAACCCTGAGTTATCTGATTCTATAGTCTGTGGAGCCCTCTCCACAGAAAACTTTTGCTAAAATCTAAAGATGAATATTCTTGCCACTAAGCCTTCAGCTTTGGGGGAACAATTTCAAACCAAGAAGTGCCTTTCTTTAACAAAGTCAAGATTCTGTTCTCAACTAAAGGGAAAAAATTATAAGTAGAGTTTGTAAAACAATAAATTTGCCAAAGGAAAAAATACTTCAAACTAGCATTCCTTAATTTTTATTTTTTTAAGTAATATATAAACATAATAAATAAAATAATATGAATTTATTTCATAATCCTGAACATCTTTTCCACATTACAGAAGAAAATGTCAAAAGCAATTTGAAATAGACCTATGTCCAAGGGCAGTATATTGAATCACACGAAATATTTCAGTACGGATACTGACATTCTTTCTTAAAACTAAGCATTATCGAAATATGACCTTAGGAATGGATCTGATGAATCCATTCCAGATTCACTTGTCTAGATTCACTATGACAAGTAACTACTGATAAAGTTCATTATTATGTTATTCAATGGTGGCTTATTTTTGTGAGCGACAGGGCCTTATTTGCTCAATTTCCATAGAATAAAATTGGAGACACTAGCAAGCAGTGGGGAGGTGATTTATTTGTTTCTTTCTTTATTTTAATTTGAAGCACGTTTCTCTCTCTTGCGTAATTATGCCCTGTTGGCAGATACCCACTCTTCTTCCACGTAATATGGACATTCAAGTCACAGAAAAGCATTGTGAAGATTCAGCGAGGTAGAAAAGAAAATGAAAATTGATACCTCTGGTTTAAGAAGAGAAGGCCTCAGCAGTTGTTGTTGCTGCCAAAGGAAATTAAAATAGACAAAGATTTAGAAAATAATTCAGATGGAAAATGTAGATTATGATTGAGAAGAGAAAAAAAAGGCAACAGGTTGAAAATGATTACCTTGGGGTTACACTTCATTACTTATGTGATAGCTAGCTATGAAAGGCATTAAATAATATTTCGACTAATTCTGTATATTGAAACATAAAATAGGAATTCACTTTTTCAATTATGTATTTATTTCTTATAGCATAACTGTGTACATTAATACAATCATGGGGTACAGTGTGCTGCTTTCATATACATTTTGAAATACTCTCATCAAACTGATGAAGGTTATGTTAACAAGTTTGAGGAATTAATTTTTAAAAATTTCATCAGTGTTTTAATTAATAGCAAATTTAATAACCTAAGTAAACAGGAATCTATATTTTTTGGTCTTAAGATTCATAGCAGAAAAAATTATGTATGCTTCTAAAGGCACTTTGAGCATCACACAATTATTTTTATGAGTTTAACCTTGTTTTATATTGCCTCTCTTTTTTTCTCCCCAATCACTTTAAATATAAGCAGGTTCATTGGGAAGAATGATAGAACATACAGAATGATATAGTTATGATCTGTTAATCATCATATTTAAGACATGCTTCTTTCCCTCCTTCTTACCAAAGTGTGGATTGCTTGCACTAAAGCACTCAGTGTGTTCCTAGAAACTCTTCTGCCATTAAGAAAATGGTTCTTCCTCACACTTGGTAGGGGTTGCTTCCTACCTCCTCCTTTCACTCATACTGATGGATGGGAAGCACAGTCTCCATTGGTCTCTTTTATAATAACCTATACTTTAATCAGATGGGAACAAAATGTACAATCCAAATTTTGGGTTATCATCTCTTTGGGGTGAAATGGTTCAACCATACTTGTGTGAAAGTAAGCATTGGGATGGTGATTAGAATGGTTCTGGGAGATCATTTTACCAACCAATCAACTGTTTAATATGGCCAGTTAAACAACTATTTGGCTGGAGGGGATAGCCTTTTTATGATACAGTTGTTAGTTAACAGTTGTGAGTTAGTCTACTTATGTTATTAGTTTATAGGGGAAGAAAGTCTAAGTTAAAGATACTCTCATTCAATCTGTTACCTATTACAATCATTCCCGTAAACCAGTTATTCATAGAGCCATTCAACTTGATTTCACATAATCTAGGGCATTCTAAACTACAAACCAATTAGCTCTGTACTTAATTAGGTTATGAGCTTCTCTTGACTAAGAATCTGTATGTGAAATCAAACCAGGTTCTTAGAGACATTGCTGATAGCATCACTTACACTCTAGTCAAATACTATTGGTCAGAATGCCCAATATGTTCTCTGCAGACTGAGAGTCGAATTAACACAATAAAAAACCCAGAGCTTTCTAATGGTCTATTTTTTTTTTCCTTAACTTTAAGATATAGGTCACTACAAAAATTTGGGGACGGGCTGTGTTGTTGCCCATTATTTCAGTTTTAAGAAATACAATTGACAGCGTCCTTTTTGATTTACCTATGCAAGTCTCAACTTGCTCAGTTTATTGGTATTGCTGGGAGGACTTCATTGGTTTCTGTCCACACAGATTTTATGTTTCTTGATTTTTGTGTATCTCAAAAATTTAAGAATGACTCATGTGTAGTGAAAGGACGGTGCCTTAGAAAGGCTAAATGGCCAAAAGTTAAAATCCTCTGGTTTCTAAATTAGATGTACAACCTTGAAGAACTAAATCTGGGGGAATGTAACACAATACTGAGTAACAGTAATTCAAGAAAAAAAGAAATGTATTTTTTAAAAGGTAAACAGGTGATGTTTGTTCACCCACTAAATGGGAGACTTAACCACCAAAATAAAGAAGCAACACACATAAAAAAAAAAATCATACTTCTAAGTTTTTATTGAAATAAAAGAAAATAACCTAGTTTCAAAAGAATGTACCTTAGTCCTGCCTATCACACAAATCTTTCCCAAGTAGACTTGATATAACAGCAGAAAGCCCTTACCTCTGATGCATAACCTCTCCTGTAAAGCAGAAATAAACAAATCAGTATTAAACATCTTAGATTTTCAGATGTAATAAAATTATAGATAAGGGCTTGTTAAAAAAAATCTGAGCAAAACTCAGAAGATAATGTTTACTGAAACTGTCTCACTGGAAATGTATCAAAACAGGAGGATCATGGTCTCATGCCTTAATTTCTAAAATAATGAACAGTCCTCATCCCACAAAACAACAAAATATGCAAAATCAGTTTTATCTCAATAATGTATAATGTAATTTGACTGTTATTATCAATTGGGATAAAATTATTCTGTTATCTGTGTTCTACCCAAGTCTTAATATTTATGGGATACTCTTGAAGGTAAAGATGTGTTTCAGACATGAAAAAGGTAAAAGAGGATAAAAAATTATCTCCGTGACTAGAACATGTTCTTCCAAATGACTGTACATTATTTTTCTGTTTATGTTAACCTGATTCTAAAATTAATCGATGAAAAATATTTATTGTCTTTAAGGGGAAATTGCATTATTAGAAATGAAGTGAAAACATATATAGAGATATAATAGGAAAATATTTAATATTACATAAAGATTTATAAGTTTCATGGATCACCAGTTGGTGAAGCTGTACATGAGAGAAAAAAGAGTGTAGAGTTTGCAAAGTGGAATGCCACTAATTATGAAAACTTTTTATTTATTATGCATTAAACATTGACCTAAAGTAGTAATCATGTTGATATGTAGGGACTCACTCACTTGAACAAGTGTAATGATACATTAAAAAGAGATGCAGGCAGAACTTTCTAGAGTCCAAAAATCAATCTCTGCAGAAGATTTTTTTAATCCTTTTAAATAAAAAAGCCTTCACAAGATAAGTAAATCTACTTTTTGGAAATTATCTTAAGTGGTTAATGCATTGAAACTGTTGGTAACAAAGTTAATATAAAGTATTAAAAAAAGTTAATACAATGCTTATTCTTATCAACCATTATTTAAAATGGTTCTACAGTAAATTTTGCAGAATACATATCGGCTCATATTTATAAGGAAGATAATCCTTCCAGAGATTTAAAACATTTAGACATTTTTCAATGTTTATATAATTTATATTTTTTGAGATAATTATAGTATTAAAAACTCCTAGTTAGGTTTTAATAATGACAATTGAGTCATGTATCTCATAGAAAATACCCAAATTTAGGCTTTACTTTCTTTCTTTTTTTTTTTTTTGAGACGTAGCCTCAAGCTATCCCCCTGGGTAGAGTGCCATGGCATCACAGCTCATAGCAACCTCCAACTCCTGGGCTCAAGCGAGTCTCCTGCCTCTGCCTCCCAAGTAGCTGGGACCACAGGCACCCGCCACAACGCCTGGCCATTTTTGGTTGCAGCCATCATGGTTGTTTGGTGGGCCCGGGCTGGGGATTCGAACCCGCCACCTTAGGTGTACGTGGTTGGCGCCTTAGCCGATTGAGCCACAGGCACCGAGCCAAGTTATATTACTATTAAACTGATAATTTTGTGAGCAACACACTTATATTCCCTGATTACTATTGAACTTGAATCCATTTGTTATCATCGATCACTTATTCTCTCCTTGTGAATACTTTTTGTGTTCTTAGCCATTTTTCTACTGTGGACATTTTTCCTTAGTATTTTGTCTATTCATGTGAATGCATTTTTATTTCTGTTTGGGTGCTGTGTGTACAAATTACACTCCAGTATGTTTCTGGTTATTACTTAGAGTGTTACACATTCTCATGAAACTGATTTTCATTATTCATTTGTGAATTTGCCTACTTGATAAAACTTATAAACCTAAAATCGTACTTGCATCACTTTCACAATCCTTTCGGACATGTCTATATGCCAACAATGACAAATTTCAGTCCCCCAGTGCATATGTTATCAGCTGAAGGGAACAAGTCACTGCTGTTGTCTTATTCAGTTTCTATATTGCAGACAATTATGTTTTTTGTGGTATATTTAGTGCCACATGTGTATTTTTTTTACAGGTTCGTGGTTTTTGTCAGTGATCTCTTTGTTGAAAATGGTCCCGAGTGTTGTGCTGGAGCGCAGTCTGGGGGTCCTGAGCTCATGAAGGCTGGAACTTACAGAGAAATCATGCATATTAGATAAGCTTTGCTGTTAGCTGTGAGTTCAATGTTAGTTAATCCACAGTATGTATAAAATATGGTTCTTTAAGCAGAAGTCTACAGAAAACAAAGCTGTGCATTGATCAGTGGATGAAAATGTGACAAAGCCTTGCAGAGCAGGATTGTAACCCTGTGCTTCCCCTCAGGGCAGTGGTTCATTATTCACAAATTCCATGTTCACTGTCACATTGTGGATTATAACTATCACAAATAGTGAGAATAGACTGTATAGCCTTTAAGGGTGTAATACTTTGAACCACTGAACATTTCCTCTGTTTTCTACCAGGTTCTCTCTTTTTCTTTTTAATGTTTATATCTCTCAGCTTTCTTTGAAGAGTGTTGCCAATTTGACTCCACATCACTGATTGATTTTTTTAATTTGATTTTTTATTACATCATAACTGTATACATTTATGGGATACAATATGATGATTTGGTATACAATGTGGAATGCTTAAATCAAACTTATTAACGTAACCATCACCTCACTTATTTTTTGTGGTCAGACATTTATAATCTATTCCTAGTTGTTTTGAAATGTACCCTTGCATTGTGCACATTAGGCAAGATCCCACCAAATGCCCTGCCTTCTCCCTCCACTTGCTCTCCCCGCTTCCTCCTCTCCCCTCCTCCTTGCTGGAGTATATTTGGAGTATATTCGTGTTCTATCATTCTTATAAAAGTGTAAGTGATTATATGTTGGTTTCATAATAGTATGGAGTACATCAGATACTTTTTTTTGATTCTTGAGATATCACTAAGAAAAATATGTTCCAACTCCATCCAGGTAAACATAAAAGATGTAAAGTCTCTATCTTTTTGATGGTTGAATAGTATTCCATAGTATAATCTATTCATGGGTTGATGGGCAATTGGGCTGCTACCATGACTTGGCAATTATGAATTGGGCTGCAATAAACATTGTGGTGAAAATGTCTTTGTTGTGAAATGATGTTTGTTAATCTGGGTAGATTCCTAGTAATGAAATTGAGGGATCAAATGGTAGGTTAACTTTTAGTACCTTGAGAATTCTCCATACTTCTTTACGAAAAGGTTGTATTAGTTTGCAATCCCACCAGCAGTGTAGAAGTGTTCTCCTTCTCTCTATATCCACTCTAACATCTTCAGTTTGGGGATTTTGTGATTGATTTTTATACTGTACTAAATCTGTCCCCCTCCTGATGAGCATTAGCAGACTTCTTTTGTGTTGTTGTTGTGAGTTTCCATCCATTTGTATCTTTCTGATCATTAATGTAAAGAATCAGGGAAGTCCTTTTAGGGCTTAGTTAAAAGAAGATATTTTTAACCAGAAGTCTGTAGATTATTTTGGTTTTGTTTTTAGTTGTTTAATGTATCTTGAAACATGTGCAGACACCAAGATATTTTATTCCTTTATTTTCGTTGGTGGTAAACAAGGCTCTTTAACAAGCATTATTATTATTAAGCAATATTTCAACCATTAAGAAAAAATATGATTTCCTCCTAAAATAGAATTAGACATTGCCTCTTAGAAATTTGTAACAGAATGTTTATTATAGCCCCATTCATAATTACTAAGTCATGGAGGAAGCCCAAGTGCCCATCAACCCATGAATGGATTATTCAATTGTGGTATATGTATACCATGGAATATTATGCAGCCTTAAAGAAAGATGGAGACTTTATCTCTTTCATGTTTACATGGATGGAGTTGGAACATATTCTTCTTAGCAAAGTATCTTAAGAATGGAAGAAAAAGTATCCAATGTACTCAGCCCTACTATGAAACCAATTTATAGCTTTCATATGAAAGCTATAACCCAATTATAGCCCAAGAATATGGGGAAAGAGTAGAGGGAGGGGAGGGGAGAGGGGAGAGTGGATGGTGGAGGGAGGGTAATTGGTGGGACTACACCTACAGTGCATCTTACAAGGGTACATGTGAAACTTACAAAATGTAGAATATAAATGTATTGACACAATAAGAAAATGCCATGAAGGCTGTGTTAACCAGTTTGATGAAAATATTTCAAATTTTATATAAAACTAGCACATTGTACCCCGTGATTGCATTAATGTACACAGCTATGATTTAATAAAAAAAATAAAGTAAAGGCCAATAAGTATCCTTGAAATTAATTGATTCATAGCAACATTACTCCCTTTCAGTGTGGAGTGAGGTAGGGTTAGGGGCCCAGGAAGGCAACCATGAGATTCTTTTACCAAAGGGACCTCATCTTTATTGATTATTGATTGGAATTTAAAATATATCCTTTTAATAATTACAAAATCCAAGTAGTACAGCCATATCTGCTGTTGTCCACACTTGGAACGTAGTGACTAAAAACATAGTTGTGCATTCCCAGCACAACCTCTGGCCTATTACCATGTTTAGTGATGATGATGAGAACAAGGTAGGGATTTTGAAGGATTTTGTACGTGAAGTAAGAAAAAAAATCTGACCTTTTTACATATGCAAAAATATACCATCAGAGATTATTAGTGACCTGGAAGAAGCAGATATCAAAGAATTTTTTAACATCAATAATGAGGCTCCCGTTCATTCATTGATTGATGGTAAAATAGTTGAAATGGTTCTAAATCAAGGTGAACATAGTAATGATGAAGATGATATTGTTAACACTGCAGAAAAAGTGCTTAGAGAACACATGGTGAAAATGTGTGATGGGCTTGTTGACTGACTAGAGCACCATGCATTCATAACCAAACAAGAGATCATGTCAATTTATGAAATTAAAGAGACTTCTAAGAGAAAAACCATTGCTAACTAGGCAGATGGCTCTGGAGGAAACATTTAAAAAGCTTCCCAACAGCATGCCTCCCTATTCCTAGGGAACTCACTTCCTGATCCCTCAACTGCTTCTGATGTTTCTTCTCACCTAAAAAAAACAAAACAAACAAACAAAAGCAAAAAAACACAGTGTACAAAAACCCTTTAATCAAACACAGTATCATAGGCGGAGACTGAAAGCCTGCCATTGTTTGTTGTAACCCTTGTCGAATGGCTGATATGGGTATTCTGGAGATGCTGTTGTGCTGCTTAGCTTCCCTAAATATGTTATTTTTCACTATATTAACAGTATATCTTTTCATTGTTAAATACTCATGTATAAATAAGTGTAAGAAAGTGATAGCTTACTGGTAGCATAAAAAATAATAGAGTTGGGAGTAATGGTAATGTCAACCACGGAATTTCTACATGGGTGGCTGAGATCATGACGCTTCGGCTTTCCACTGGCTCAGTGTACACAAACATCATATTATGCATGAAATTATTAAATTATTAAAAATATATGAAATTACCTTCGGTTTATGTATAAAGGTATACATAAAACATAAATGAATTTTGTGTTTAAGCTTGGATTTCTACCTCCGAAATATTTCATTATGTATATACAGATATTGCAAAATCTGAAAAATTCTGAAATCTGAAACACTCTGGTCCCAGCATTTTAGATAAGGGATACTCAACCTGTAGCTTATTTTAGAAATAGGACACAATTCCAAAATAGCTAAATAAATATGAAAACAGGTATCTTCAGGATATTGTTCTTAAATCAGGAATGTAGGAAAGAATCACCTGTAGAAACTTAAAAATATGTCTGGTATCAGGAATCTTGTGTTCTTGTTGGACAGTTGTGGATGGAGACCAGTACCTATATTTTCTTTTACATCAGCTTTATTACTACAATTCAAGCTACCAAGTGGATTCTAGCACATATACCTGGCTGTTGCTTTAGGCCGTGATTTTATAACTTATGTGAGTTCCCCAGATTTTTAAATATAATACTTTACTGGGTATTTTTCCATTGCTCATTCATGTTCAATATCAAGTCTTTCCATCCTGTTCTATGATGGAGGAGGGAGCTGATCTCTCCTGGATTACTTATTCCATTGCTGCTTCCCTGACAACCTCTAAATTCCCTGGGATGTGCCAAGGTCTCCTTCCTCCAGGTCAAGGGATTTTAATGGCTCTTGGCTCTTTCTAGCTTAGGATAAATGTATACTATTTCTAGGCCTAGGGCAATTCTTTTTTCTCAAATTTAGTCAATACCTTGTATAATGGTTAATTTTATGTCCATTGAGCCATGAAGTACTGCACATTTGTTCCAACATTATTCTGGATGTGTCTATGAGGGTGATTCTATGTGACATTAACATTTGAACTGGTGTACTAAGTAGAACAGATGGCCCTCCTTAACGTGGGTCGCCTCATCCCATCAGTTGAAGCCTTGAATAGAATAAAAAGGCTGAATAATAGGAAACTGTCCTGACCACTGGAGCTGGGACTTTGGTCATTTCCTTGCCTTTAGACTCACACTAAAACATTAGCTCTTCCTGGGTCTTGAATCTACTGCCCATGGACTTACACCACTGGCTTTCTTGCTTTTCAGGTTTCTGGTCTTAGACTGGAACTACAAATAGGCTCCCCTGGGTCTCCAGCTTGCTGAGTGCAGATCTTGGGACTTGTCAACTTTTATAATCACCATGAGCCAATTCCTTGTAATAAATCCCATCTATGTTATATGTTGTATAAAATTTCCTTCAGGTTATATGTATAAGGCATATATAAAACATAAATTAATTTTGTTGGTTATGTTTCTCTAGAGAACCTTGACTAATACGTCTTATAAATAGGCCCTTTATTAAATTCCCTTCAATTATTACATTTGGTGTGCTATGTAAGGACCCTGCCTGATACAAATACTGAATCTAATGAGCGGTGATAACTGTCAGTTATTTCACTATTTTTATTTTGACTCTATTTTATTAAAAAAAATTTAGTAAACCTGTAATTTATATCATTAACTTTACAAGATGATTTCTGTTTCTGTGCCAAAAAAAATATATTGAGTTTTATGGGAATTTTTAGAACCATGGATTTTTGTCAAGAGAGAAATAAAACTTGTAAAAATGAAAATTAGCTCCTTTCTGAAAGTATTTTTGCCTTTTTCAAAATTTCATTTTTTTTTAAATTTTGCCTTTTATTATAAGTTCCCAATGTAAGAATGGATTTGCTTTTATGTCATTTATTTTAATTTGTTTGTTGTCAGCTCTTCCAATGCACTGGTATGTGTGGGTCTTAGTAAAAATAGCTTCATTCCCAGTAGTGAGAGTGTCCAATTGTTTTAATTTCCTTTATCACAGCTGTTAAGCTGCTCTTTAATCTTTGCAGTGGATCAACTTTTGTTGCATTTGAAATCCCTAAGAATGAATTTTAGTTAGTTCATAAGGAGACTATTGACCTTGGAACAGGCAGGTGCTGATTAAATGGGAAGGAGGGAGTGGGGAGAAAGACTGGGCACTCCAATGAGGGCTCCAGTGTCTAGAGTTGTTGATCTCCTTGGAAAAAAACCTTAATTGCCACCTGGGATTGTTATTAAATACTCAGTTTATTACTCTCTCTAGTTGAATTGTAGTTGGGTTAAATGTTATCCAGTACAAATCCCCATTTTTTTCTTGATTCTTTTCCAGAGTGGCAAAGTTATTTCAAGTGGTGAAGGTGAACACGGTTCTCTAATGAGCCCAGATGAGCTCTGCAACCTGGGATTGTTCTCCACTGGTCCTTTGTGTTATTGAGCAGAGTTATTCTGTCTCTTTGTGTTTACATAAAGCCTAAGATTTCTATTCCAAAAATGTATATACAAAGGTATGCATAGACTGTGGATATTAGAAAAGGAAGGGATTTATTACCTAACTTGAAGGTCTCACGCTAGGAGACATAGGTGGACTTTAGGGGGTCTGTGAACCCCTGAAATTAAATGCAAAATTGCATTTACAAAATGGCAGTGGGTTGGAAAATCTGGAAAAAGCAACTGGTTTGTTCGTTTGTTTCACAGACAGTTCTCTTTGAATTCCCATCTTCAAAACAGGAGTTGAAGGATCTCCTGGGCAAGAAAAGGTAGAATAGGGGGACACATACACATCCTTGAAGAATGAGTGATGTTGTTCAGCCCTTATGGAGTCCAAAGAAGGGTGAGAAATTGATTGATCTGTTTCCTATTCAGAAAGGATGAGTCTCTCTCTTAGACCTTTGGGGCACATGATGTGGGTGTATGTTGTCAACAGCAATAACCTCACTTATGTTCTCTTTGCCTTTCCTCATTGTCTTTGGTCCTTTTAACTTCTCCTTCTCCAGAGTTCTTGCTCTTTGTGTATTTTTGCATTTCTTCTAGTTCACAGTTATTCTTTTCTTTTTCTAATTCTCTGGTGGAGAAGGAAAGGGATACTTTAGTTTTTGTGTGTAGAGGAGTATCACAGGGAAAACATTAGGAAGCTTGGACTTTGAATGAAATATCTACAAACAGTCAGGCACTGAGCTGTCTTATCAGTTTGGTCTTGAAAGGTGCCAAACTTTAAGAAATAGCAAGAAAACATGAGAGGAGAAACATTTGTCCACCTTTGTATATTGTTCTATTGAGAAGGTTTATCTATTGCAAAAGAATATATGGCTCAAAAAGGTTTAAGTGTTAGAATTCAGATGGAAAATTTTTGTTTAATAGATAAAAAACTGGTGTTAAGAAAAATGGAGACAATTTCCCAAACTCAAAAGAGTTACAGCCAGAGGGATGGAGCAAAGCTGTAATTCACATTCTCAAACTTTGTCATGTTAGTACTCTTTTTAAGATACACTATGAGTAGAATATGAATGTTTTAACACAATAACTAAGAAAATTACATGAAAGCTAGCTATGTTAACCAGTTTGATGGAAGTGTTTCGGATTGTTTGTGAAAACACCACACTGTACCCCAGAAGTGCATTAATGTACACAGTTACTATTCAATACAAAAAAAAAAGGGTAAAAAAAAAAGATACACTGATGACTCTAATGCCATATGTAAAAAGAGATTTTAAAAAAATCTCTCAAGGAAGATGAAATATGGATTAAAGTTAGGGATCTGGTTAACAGTAGACCTAGTGTTTTTCC
>CAUYQV010041585.1:0-12997 GCA_963574575.1 Galagoides demidoff
CATCAGTAACTGGTTTCAGTTGACAAATATAATGGTTTACTGCTGTCATCCATTGTCCATGCCTACAGATAATTTATTTTGTATTTTTGAATAAAAAGACATTTGTACATTCCTGATACTGGGTGCAAGAGCCATATACCAGTGTACTGGTTTCAACTTAAATCACTGAGGCATTTTTACTATTGTTCTGTTAAAATCAGAATTTTAGTGCTTGCCATCACCAGATGAAAAGTTAAGAAGCAGCCTTTCTGTGGAGAGTAAGAATAATTGTGTACAAAGTAGAGAAATATCCAATTATGTGACAACCTTTGTGTAATAAAAATTTGTTTAAAGTTTAAAAAAAAAGAAAATAGTATCTTAATATAGGAACAAAGATGTACAGGAACACACAAATGTTAGAGCAGTTTCCTTTGGCAGGTGCAATTAGAAAAGAATTTCACTTTATTGCTTATCTTAAATGTTTTAATATTAAGTTACTTTCTCTTACTTTTATGCTCAGAAAAAAAAAGTAGAGATATATAAACAGAAGCTTATGAACCCATTTAAAGTATATGCCAAAATACAATGGTGATGGTATGACAACAATTTAGGAAAGTTCATGTACCGTGTGCTATACATTATATTTTTAAGTACCTTAAATAATGTCTGACAAGAATTGATAATATGGTACTTATGACGATTGTGCAGAATAAAATGATAATGCTACTGACAAAGGCATAGCACTTGTAATTGGAGCACGGCATTTTCATTTTCTATGAAGATTCATTTTACACAGGTCCCTTAAATGGCCTTTTACAAGGCCATTCCTGCTGTCAGCTTGCCCAGTTTGCTTACATAAACAGAAAATTAACAACCCATATTCTTGAATCAGTACCCTTTACAGCAAGTGGGAACTTCTCTGGAATAGTGGTACCCATCTTCATTAGGAAGTGTGACGCTATTTGTCATTTGATGTTATGCTTTGTTTGGTCTATCAGAAAAATCCTGTAAAGTGGAAGCAATTTCTGAATACATAAATTACTTTCTAGTGTGTTTCAAATATAGTAGAGCCATTGCCAGAGTTTTAAGCCTGAGCAAGAACAATCCTGCCTGCCCTTGGTCTGCATTGGTTTGTGTTGATGTGTTATTTCAAGGGCCATTGTTTTATAAACCACATTCCTAACACAGTTAGAACTTTGATAGGCTACTGTGATCCTCAAAACTAAAAAAGGTTTCTTTTTAAAATATTTGCAATACATTCATAATAGCTTTCAGGTAGAGGGCCTAAAATGATAATCAAAGAGAGACTGTGTTTGTGCAAGAAAAGAATATTAATATATATTATTGTATTATTAATAGTGTTACTGTTTTTTAATTTTGTATATTATAGGTACATAATAGGTGTGTGTATTTATAGGACACGTGATGCTTTGACACAGGCATACAATGTGAATTGATCAAAGCAGGATAATTGGTGTATGCATCACCTCAAGCTTTTATCGATTCTTTGGTAAGAATTTTACAATTACACTTTTTTATTTATTTTAAAGTACACTACAACTTATTGTTAAATGCAGTCACTTTGTTGTGTTGTCAAACATGGCTCATTCTTTTTATCTCACTCCATTTTTGCACCCATTAACCTCTCCCGCTACCCTTCCCAGACTCTGATAACTACCCATTGTGCTCCTCTTTCTCCTGTTTAGTATTTAGCTCCCGCATGTGAATGAGAGCACACAAGATTGGTCTTTCTGTGCTTGACTTCTTTCACTTAACATAATATTCTCTAGTTCCATCCGTGTTGTTGCAAATGAGAAGATTTCATCCTTTTTCGTGGCTGAATAACAATTCCACTGGGTATACCCATCACGTTTCTTTACACATTGGTCTGCTGGAGGACACTTAGGTTTATTCCAAATCTCAACTGTTGTGAATAGTGAGGCAATCAACACGGGAGTGCTGATATCTTTTTGATATGCAGATTTCCTTTCCTTTGTATGTATATCAGCAGTGGGATTCCTGGGTCATATGGTTGTCACAGCCCCTGGGGCCTCTATGGGTCTGGTCTCTATTGAAGCAGGAAGGAACCAGGTGTGAGGCGGATTAGGAGTATAAGCTTTCAGGAGGCGGGCTAACCTGTATTGCAGGGAAGCCCAGAACAACCTCTGCACTAGCCGTTTTTTGAAACAGTACAAGACAGGTGAGGGGAGTATTAGACAATGACTACATGCCTAAGGATCGCCATGGGCTTGGGCTTTCTTGACAAGGAGCACCTACGGACGAATTGAGGGTCCACCCCCCACCTGCAAATCATCTTGCTCAGCGGTCATCTGGCTCTTGATGTCCCCTACATATGGTAGTACTACAGTTCATATTTTGAGAAACTTCTTACTGTTCTCCATATTTATTACACTAATTTACATCTCCAACAACAGTGTACAAGGGTCCCCCTTTCTCTACATCCTCACCAGCATTTATTATTGCCTGACTTTATGATAAAAGCCTTTTTAACTGGGTTGAGATGAAATCTCATTGTAGTTTTGATTTGCACTTCTCTGATGATTAATGATGTTGAGCATTTTTTTCATACACCTGTTTGGCCATTTGTTTATCTTCCTTTGAGAAATGTCTATTCAGATCCTTTGCCCATTTTTTAAAACAGATTGTTATTTGATTTTTTTTCTGTTAAGTTGAAGCTCCTTATATAATCTATTCTAGTTATTAATCTCTTTTCAGATGGGTAATTTGCAAATATTTTCTTCTATTCTGTTGTATGGGATTTGTTGATATTTTTACTTTGCCATGCAAAAGGTTTTAAGCTAGGTGACATCACATTTATCCAATTTTGCTTTGGTTGCCTGTACTTTTGGGGTATTATTCAAGTAATCATTACCCAGACCAATGACCTGAAACATTTTCCCTATGTTTTCTTTTGGTAGTTTCATAGTTTCAGGTGTGGTATTTAAATATTTAATCTATTTTAGTTTCATTTTTGTATATGGCCAGAGATAAGCACACCTAGTTCCATTTTTCTCAGTATGGATATCCAGTTTTCCCAGCACCATCTATTGACAAGACTGTTCTTTCCCCCATGTATGTTCTTGGCACCTTTGTTGAAGGTTCACAATAGATGTGTGGATTTATTTCTGGATCCTCTGTTCTGTTCCCTTGAGTTGAATGGTTGCTTTTATGCCAGTGCCATGCTGTTTTGGTTACTATAGCTCTGCAGAATAATTTAAAGTCAGGTCATGTGATTCCTCCAATTCTTCTTTCTCAGGTTGAGTTGAACTATTCTGGGTCTTTTGTGGTTCCAAAGACATTTTAAAATTATTTTTTCTATCTTTGTGAAGAATTTCATTTTTTCCCCAAGGGAATTGCATTGAATCTATAGATTACTTGGGGTAGTATGGACATTTTAAAAATATTGGTTCTTCTGATCCATCAGTATAGAACATCTGTCCCATTTTTGTGTCCTTTTTCAACTTCTTCTTCTTTTTTTTTTTTTTTTTGCAGTTTTTGGCTGGGGCTGGGTTTGAACCCACCACCTCCAGGATATGGGGTTGGCACCCTACTCCTTTGAGCCACAGGTACCACCCCCTTTTCAACTTCTTTTACCAATGCTTTATAGTTTTCACTATAGTAATCTAGTACTTCTTTTTATGTACCCTGCAGGGTTTGATATGGTGTGTATTCATTTTCATTTGTTTTGAGAAGTTTTTTAATTTCTTTACTAATCACTTTATTGACTCACTGTCAATTTAGGAGTGTATTATTTATTTTCCAATGTTACCACTGTTATTGATTTCTAGTTCTATACTATTTTGGTCAGAGTAAATACTTTTTTGATTTCATTTTTTTGAATTTTTTAGGATGTGTGTTCTGGCCTAACACAGGGGTGGGGGAACGTTTCGATGCTAGAATTCCACATTAATTTAGTTGTAATCAAATAAGGCCATGTTCAAAAACTTCAATTAGATATACTTAGAAATGCACATTATTTTGTAAAAGTCAAACTACCGTTTGTTTAATCATTTCAAACAAGGAAAACTATTTGTTAATTTTAAAGTTAACTGATTTTTTAACGATTTTTGTGGTGTCTTCTTTTTGTTAGAAAGCAGTTGAATATTTGGCTGTCCACAGTTTCAGCTGCTCTTGTAGGTTGGTATCTGTCATTTGGTGACCTTAAGGGCATCTTGATTTGGGTTAGGTAGGAGAATGTAGGTCCACAGCAATAAGTGGATGAAAAGCAAGAAAGTGTTTTGGGAGAAAGGTGTCAAAGACATGGCTATTTTTCCATATTTTAATCAGATCTTTCTTAGCACCAAACAATGGCTTTAAAATGCCATCTACTTAGAGTCAATTGATTCCTCCTGTAATTCTTCAGGTGCCTTGGTGATATCAACCAAGAGAGGCTGAAATGCTGATTTGAGTGTGATGTCATGGTTCTCAAAACCTATTTTATAAGAAAGCATTGAATATCTCATTTAATTTATTGAATAATATGCTGGAAGTGAACAGAGAATGGCTGTATGGGAACTCAAAGTACTATCCAGCCTCTAAAACTTGTTTCCTTCACATGGAGTCAGCAGCTCTGCACTAGATTTTCTTTTATGAGAAATGAAAACACCAATCCTAATCAACATCTTAGGAAATAACCCTAAAAGAATTTGGAGTGAGGAATCTGTAGAGTGGGGGGGGGGAAGAGAGAGAATGAACTCAGGGCCATTTCTTTAGGCAGAAAGATTCACTTTCTTGCCTTTGTAACCAGAGAATAACGAGCATAATTTAAACTTTATTTGATGACTTTATTTGAAAAGTGAATGTAACATGTCATTTAAATATTGATAAAAATAATCACACAGTTCATAGTTGATATTTAAAGTGACAAATTTCAGTTTTCTGGAAAAGCCAACTATGTGCAACAAACTTCATGAAGGAAAAAACTCTTTCATTTTCCAGTATCAGAAAATAAATTACCACTGTGTTAAACATGATCATATTTTGTGTCTGGTACTCTGAAGATAAGAACCCAGTAGAGAAAAGCTCAGCGCATGTAATTAACTCACTGACACCAGTCATGATGGGTTTATTTCCTGGTTTTCATAACATTCATATAGACTATACTTTTCTTTGCAGGCAAGAATAATGAAAAATAGTGCATATTTGTAAAATTTGTTACATTAGCTATTAAAAGCTCTGGAGGATTCAACAAGATCACAAAGTATAACTGAAATGTACAGAGACTTATTCAGTTTAGCCGTGGCACTGTTAATCAAAACAAAGGCAATGTTGTAAGGCACGTTGCAGAACAATAAAAGCAGAAACAGGGCAGAAGCACAGGAGCCATGTATGGGGTTGAGTGGCCCCTCAGGAGATTGCTTTCCAGTTGAAGGTGGCATAATGGATCGTTCAAAACCTTAAAAAGGAAATTAATTAGCCACCAAATTAAAAATCGCTGAATGCCCTCAGTTATGCTGTTTAAGTGAGACCATCCTTTTAGTTCCCAGCTTAAAATTTAGACTAATTATTCAATTAAAATTTCAGTGAAACATCTACCTTATAAAACCTCTGCTCTAGGCATTTAAAATGTCAACTATTAAATATTCTTAATGAATAGGCAGCCATCTGGTATGACTTTGATCATTTTAAGGTATTTCCCCTTTTCTTTCCTGAAATTAAATTACCCTTCTCTTTTACAGGTGGATCGGAGATAGCAGCTTTCTAGTAAAATAAGGTCAACTTGGAACTCTGTGATCTTTTTATTAGATTTTTGTAGACCAGTGCTTTGTACTGCTGCCATGTCCTTACACCTGAACTAAGATTTCTCTTTTTTTCTGCTGCATCTAGACATTTTTTGAACCATTTTTGACCATGTGGTCATGAAATGAGACTTTATAAAACAGAATAATTATACTTTGGGACCAATTATCAGCTGTCCCTACTCAAAAGAATCAAGATTTATTTTTTATTTTCTAGTTTAAAATATATTCCACATGAATGTGTCCTAATGGCTTTCACACTATGGACACACACAGATTACAGACAAAGAATGGTTTAAATGTTCTAATAAAATCCAACCCATTTAAAAAGTATGTTAAAACACAATTACGACTCTATTAGGTTAATACAAAATATGTAAAGTCTCCATCTTTTTAATGGCTGAATAGTACTCCATGGCATACATATACTGCAGTTTGTTAATCCATTCTTGGGCTGGTGGGCATTTGGATTGCTTCCACATTTTGGCGATTGTAAATTGAGCTGTGGTGAACAGTCTAGCGCAAATGTCCTTTTGAGAAAATGATTTCTTTTCTTCTGGGTAGATGGGTGGGCGGGGAGCTGGGGAATAAAGGAGTTTGGAGAAGGGAGGGGGGAGGGGGATGGGGATCATGGTGTATGGCACACCTCTTGGGAGCCGGACACAATTATAAGAGGGACTTTACCTAACAAATGCAGTCAGCGTAACTTAATTCTTTGTACCCTCAATGATCCTAAACCAATAAAAAACAAACAAACAAAAAATCATAATTACATTTCCTGAACAAATTTAAGCTAGTGTTGAAGCCCCCCCTTACAGACTGATGATGGGATACAAGGCGAGAGCTGCAGTCAGGACCCCCAAACTCTTTGGAGGAGCTGGCTCAGCTGAAATTTATGATGGTAACCAGCCACTGTCCCCTCCTTTGCTTGTTAAGAGTCAGTCACTGTCCCCTTGTTTGCTTCTAGCTGGTGGCTATAAAGGTTCTTAAGGCTTTCCACACAGCTGGTGGTTGTAAAGATTCTTAACTTTCCTCTGTAGATAACATCACATTTGGAACTCTAAAGGTAATTTCTGAGATATCTCCTGGTTCCACATTCAGGCAGATTGGCTGACTGCCCAGGCTGGTATCCATACCCAGAAACCCACTCAAGTGTAATTGTGACCCAGGAGCTGAGGCAACATGGGAAGACAGTGTCCACACCCCTGTAAGTTTGCCCCAGAGTTAGCCAAATAGTGAATGTCATTACTTAATCCCCTGCCTGTCCAGCTACCCTTAAATACTCTGTCTCCCCAGTTTCAGGGAGGCCGTCTGAGAACTCCCTCCTTCTCCCCTCTTAGCACTGTGTGGAGTCAGCTCCTTCCTGCGGCGACCCTGCTGCCTCTGGGCCCTGGCTTCCTCGGGGCAGCAGGTAGGAGAACCTGCTGGACACAACGGTGTCCTGTGTTCAACGCATCTGAGGGCCTCAGGTAGCTCGCAGTCTCAGAGACTGGAACTGTGGCTGAATTTATTTTCTATTCTGAAAGCCACACAGTACAATCCCACAGTTAGGGAAACGATACAGTTTTGCTTGTTCTTCAGAGACTCTGAGGACCAGATCAACTCTGACTCTCTCACTTCCCATGTGGGGTGTTTTATTAGCTAGAAAGGATGGAATTGACTAAATAGCACTTCCATCACTCCCTTTGCCTGGGGACAGAGGGGGGAGGACCTTCAGTTTCTTTACTACTAGAGCAGTCAGATATTTTATATTGTAAAGAAAGCACCAGCCGGCAGCCAGAGCCGGGCCCTGTCCTGGTGGCTGCAGCATCAGTGGAAATCTCAGTTTGGGGTTTTACACATAACTTTTGAAAAGTATCTTAAAAGTCTCCCCAGGTCTTAATTAACTCTGTTCTCAAAAACAACCCACCTGCAAGGTCTTAATCAGCCTCATTCCTGTAATAGTCCAGATCAGCCTGGCCCAAACCAGTCCAGACTCACCCAGCCACGCCTGTCATCCGCCCTGCTCATGTCCAGCTAAGTGCCTGACAGAAGAGCTTCGAAGGTGACCATAGTGGTATTCAGCAATCAGCTAGGTAGCACTTTTCCTAGCATGAGTTCATCGACTTAATTGTCAGACCTTGTACATGTATATATGTTTGGTTGATAACTTTTGTCTGTTATTATGGACCTATATGAGATAATGCTTCTATGATACATAATATAAACCCTTTTGGCCTGGATGCATACTTGTTTTCTCTGTAACTGTTATGCAATTATCAAGGACAAAAAGATAGTATTCAACATGGGTATCTCCTTTTTTAAGTCAAACAGAAAGGAACTTAAAAACCAAACCGAGTTTCCCTGACTTTGAATAATGTTGAAATTTCTCATAAATATAAGATGATTTATTAATGGTTTTTCTACTTCAACACTTTCATAATTTGTTTACTCATTCCAGACATTTCTATCTTTTCCCTGCAACTTAGCTACAGGTTTCTTTAATTCATGCCTTAGAAATCAGTATGTTTATGCCAAGCCAAATTTCACTGTATACTGCTCTAGACTAATGCTGTTGGGTCTCATACACAGCAAGTATATTTGTTAAAGAAGCTTGCCCATTCTCCACCTTTCAGGAAGTCTCTGGAGAAAGGGAATGTTGACATTATAATGCAAGTATACTTAACAGTACCCTCTGCTCAAAACTCTGTGTCTTTTAATTGCTTGAAAGTATAAAGATCAAATCTCCTAAAATGGTGCTCTAAATTCTCAAATATTTGTTGTTTAGAGAAGCTCTTTTAGCCCTTTACTGGAACTATTCATTAAAAAAAACTTCTTAAAGTTTTTTAAAAATTAATTTTAAAATAATTTTTAATACTATACGTATAATATTATATACATTTTATACATACATATATACGTGTTATA
This sequence comes from Galagoides demidoff, assembly GCA_963574575.1. Lineage (NCBI taxonomy): Eukaryota > Metazoa > Chordata > Mammalia > Primates > Galagidae > Galagoides > Galagoides demidoff. The sequence continues at coordinate 8,646 of CAUYQV010041585.1, forward strand.
TATATATACATATATATATATAAAAACTGGGCTAACCTTGGGCCCTAATGTGCCTACCATTTCTCACTATTTTATTTTATTTTTATTATTAAGTTAAATATACACAGATCATGAATACATTCATTTCCCACTATTTTAAATACCCTATCCCAGTCTGCTCCTGTTTCAGTGCCTATAGCCAATGGAAATGTATACTTCAATCCTTGATTTCATTAGACAATTAATTTTGTTCTCTTTTTCCCCATTCTTACATCAAACTTTGTTGTAGTTTATTGCAGTACTGAGAACATCCTTTCCCTCTACTGTAATTGTTTACATATGTGCACATCAAAATTACATTTTCCTTGAAGGCAAGGACCTTGACTTGTATATTGATTTCAAGATCGTCTTTCTTTGATGTTGATTGTTAAAACACATGTAAATATACTCTGGTTGGACTGCAGATATTATTACTGTAAAAACTTTTCCTCTAGGCCTAATTTAACAAGTACATTCTCCTGTTACGTTTTAAATGATTCTATATAAAACACTAATGCTTTGACAAAGGGAGAAGAGAGATGATTACATGATGGAGAGACTGACAGATTTTGTATATTCAAGGAGATATTCTCAAGTGAAGTGTCTTAGAGATGCAGATAAGCCCTTGTTAAATTTCAGCATATTATAAAAGAAAAATACTTGGCCTGTATAACTATTAAAGAAAGTTCCCTTTATATTTAAAGTGAATTGTAATCAAATTCTGAATAATTGTCACCAGCTACTTTCTATTTTGTCTTTTTATTATAACATTGTGCAGCAAGCTGTGGTTATTTAAAATGATAACACAGGGAGGAAAATAATTAGAAGTAGATTATGGTGCCACATAGAGTGGAAACACCAGACAGAGTTCATGATGAAAAGCACACGAGTGCTGCTCATCCTCCTCCTCTGAGTCCCCTTCACGTATCTTTCTTTCTTTCCTTCTCTCTCTCCCTCTGCCCTCCCTCTACCCTCCCTCTTCTCCTTCCTTCTTCATTTCTTCCCTCCTATCCGGATTAACAGATTTTACCTTTGATACAATTCTCTCTCTCCCCTTTAGATTGCTACTAAGTAAAGTTTGAGAAGAAAATAGTCCTCATCCAAGACAAATCTTTCTAATAAATGTGATTCATAAACCTGGAACGGGAACCTAGGCATCTAGTAAGGTGACCCTCAGTGCCTCACAGTTTAATTTTGATTAGTACATCAGACACCTATAGACTACCACGTAGGTAGGTCAAAGGATATCCAACCTTTACAGATAATGTCAGTAAAGCAATAATGTTTACAAATCAGGGGCTCCTAAAGAACATCTGTGTTATATACCTCAATCATAAATGATTGTCCCGTAATATTCCCAGGTGAACCGGATGTCAAGTAATTAGAATGAAAAATTTCTTTGCATTTCTTTTCAGGAAAATGGGCTGTCATAAAACAAGTAAAGGCACCTGCATAAAATCGGGTCGTGTTTTATGAATATTTAACTTCCTTTGAAATTTTCAGAAGGAAAGAATGACCTTGAAAACTTCCAGTAGCAACATAACATTGTAACACTGATTCTGTTGTTAGTCATGGTGGGTGGCTGCCTCCAGCTATTGTTGGCTTTTCAAGGAGAAATATGGAAAGATAGAATATGAAAATATTTATTATAGATTAGAAACTGTTGAGACTCAACAAGGATTTTTAAAAACATGCAGTTTTAATTTTTTTGTTCATAGTTCCTGACATCTTGAAATCGATATACTAGTCAAGCAATAAGAATTTAATCACCCAACTGCTAAATGCTGGTTCAGTATATTACCTTTTTATTGGGCTATAGAACCTTGATTTATGTGGAATCACAACAACACTATCTTAAATTAGCAGGTCTTTCCTAGGGGTGTGTGTGTGTTTTATATGTAATTATTTATAAAAGTTTGGGGAAGGCATTCCAGATTCTCAGACAAAACCCAGCAAAATAAAGAAACCAATATTTAGCTACTTGTTAATAAAGTTCTTTTGTTCCAGCAGAAAATGGACTTGGCACTAGCATCTAAGCCAAGCTCACCATTCTCAGAGTCGCAGCAAATGAGTGGGACATTGTTAGATTTAAATTGAGATGAGACTGTAATAGAAGAGAGATGATTCAACCTTCTGCCCCTCAGTAGAGGCAAATATTCAAAATTCTAAGAAAGCAGGTAATACTTTTTCTAGAGTTTATCTGAAATAAAATGTACATTTGCTTACTCACATAATCTAATATCCAAGTTATCTGTTAGGGGTAATATTATATATGTTGCAAGTAAGTGCCTCATATTAGGTTTTTATAGTAAATTTTGTAGTTCTTAAGATCATCTATTCTTATACCTTCAAAAGAACAAATATTCTTAATATAATTTCTATTGAAAATAGTAATCCTGACCCTTCCCAGTCTCTTACTTAGATGCCATTCAGAAAGTCTAAATTTTCTCTTATTGGTTAAGCATAGCGGAAAGATTACAGATTTTGTAGTCAGAATAACAAGGTTCAAATTACCTCTATTTGCTCAGTGCCTATATAGCCAGTAGCAGCGTGTAGCTGCTTGAGGAGCTGAAGTGTGTTTTGTTTACCTGAGAAATCGATTTGATAATGTAAATTAAATTTAAATTGTAAAACTGAAGGCACGGCATGTATGATGCGTCGTTACTTTGGTGGGGGGTCAAGTTTCATTTTGACTTTTACACCATATGAGATATCAGTGTTGCATGGCAATTGCATGTGTTGGATACAAGTTTCAGTTCTAGTATTACACAGATAAACACATCACCTACCTCTTTGGTGCCAATGGATATACTTAATTTCTTTTCCTTCCTTCCTTCTTTCTTTTTCTTTCTTTCTTTCTTCCCTCCCTCCTTCCTTCCTTCCTTCCTTTCCTTCTCTCTCTCTTTCTTTTTTTTTTTTGATACAGAGTCTCACTCTGTTGCCCTGGGTAGAGTGCAGTAACATCACAGCACACAGCAACCTCAGACTCCTGGGCTCAGGCGATCCTCCTACCTTAGCCTTCTTAGTAGCTGGAACTATAGGCACCTGCCACCATGCCCAACTAGTTTTTCTATTTTGAGTAGAGACAGGGTCTTGCTCTTGCTCAGGCTGGTCTCAGATTCTGAGCTCAAGCAATCTTCCTGCCTCGGCCTCCCAGAGTTCTAGGATTACAGGTGGAGTCAGATAGACTCAATTTTAATGATTTTTGCATTTACTGCACAATATTTCCCTGTGTTTATTTGAAACTTTTGTGCAGATATCACAGGTTCCTAACACCTATGTAAACCTTGATGGGAGTGCGAGTGTCCCTTGTTTTGTTTTTTATCCAATTTTTTTCTGTTTTTCATTCTTTTTTTTTTCTTTGCTATGGGAGCAGCGACATTAGGACAAAACACTTATATGCATAAATACATTGTATTTTACAGAGATACGATAAAAGTGTTTGTGATCGAATATCACAAAAGCCACATCTCTTTCCTTTATCTCGTTCAGTTTTGATTGAAACACGTTTCCTTAAAACACTTAAATATACCACTGGTTTGATGTAACCACGTCAGATTGTATAAAAAAAATCAACACATTGTACCCACATATGCATAAATGTATTCATGATCTATGTGTATTTGACTTAATTAAGAAAAAAAAAAAAGATGACAACTGGCGAATTTTACCTGATGGGGGATCTGTACATAGTTCTCTGTACCTTATAAGGTAAGATAAATGTCACATAGAAATGAAAAAATGACACATGGCTGTCCCTACTTGGTCAAAAACCAGTATGGTCTCTGCACAAATTCCTGGAGCTTTTAAAGATGGGAATGGGGAAGGGGAAGTATGTGCTGACTAAAATTAATAAAATTAATGAAGAGCTTTGTCACTGCCTTGTGGCTAGAAAGAAGAACTCTTAACACTTTGAATAGTCAAGGTTATCTTTTTTTTTTTTTTTTTTGAGACGGAGCCTCAAGCTATCCCCCTGGGTAGAGTGCCATGGCATCACAGCTCATAGCAACCTCCAACTCCTGGGCTTAGGTGATTCTCTTGCCTCAACCTCCCAAGTAGCTGGGACTACAGGTGCCACCACAACACCCAGCTATTTTTTGTTGCAGTTTGGCCGGGGTCAGGTTTGAACCCACCACACTTAGTATATGGGGCTAGTGCCCTATCCACTGAGCCACAGGTGCCGCCCATCCATACCTTTTTTTTTTTTTTTTTTTTTTTTGAGACGGAGCCTCAAGCTATCCCCCTGGGTAGAGTGCCATGGCATCACAGCTCATAGCAACCTCCAACTCCTGGGCTCAAGCGAGTCTCCTGCCTCCGCCTCCCAAGTAGCTGGG
>CAUYQV010041586.1:0-62590 GCA_963574575.1 Galagoides demidoff
CCTACAATGCAAACACTGTGGTCACTACACATGCCCAGTTAGTTTATGGCCTATGCTCCTTTGTCTCTGGGTAGGAACCTTGGGAACCCTCCCTTCCACCACCACCACCACACACAAACACACCATCCTTCCCATCCATGGCTGCTGTAGGGCTTGGCCAGGGCTGGGTTTGAACCTGCCACCTCTGGCATAAAGGGCCGCCCTACTTCTATTTATTCTTAATGCCAGCATTCTCTAGTCCCTGTTTTGGCTTTTGCGTTTTCCACTATATTTAACAAATGCATATTTTACTTATCTTAATTTTTACATGCCTCCATCCCACTCAACTGAAATGGAAACTCCATGATGGCAGGGTTTTTACCAGTTTTATTCACTGCTACCTCCCCAGAAGCTAAGACACAGGGGACTTGCTAAGATTGCTCATTGAATGAATGAGTCTCAGCATTTTTTAGGCACTGTTCTCATTGCTTTTCACATTAGAAGAAGGCAGCATAAATGCATAGATGAATAGACAAGAGCTTGGGCTTGAGGGTCAGATAACCTGAGTTCCAAACCTCATGAAACTTTTATCTTAGGCAAGTCTTTCAACCTGTTTATTCCCCCAAATGGCCACCTCTAAAATGGAGATGATAATGAAGATTATCTCAAAGAGTTAGTATCAGATGTTATGAGATGATAGACATAAGGTTCATTGCACAGCTCCTGGGCATATAGTACTTATATAATAAGTGTTAGCCATTATTTCTATAATTATTAAAACTATTATTATCTTCCAAACAACCATCAAGGGTAGGTACTACTATTATTCTCTTTCTACAGTTGACACTTAGAACCAGAGAATGCTCCTGCATGAAGCTGCAAAATGGTGAAGGGTAGAAAAAAATGCTTGAGAAAGAGGTAGAGAGAAGAGCAGCAAGATAGGCAGAGACATCATAACAGAAGAATCCAGAGGTATCAGCCCAGAAATAAGAAGATTCCTCCTGGAGAATCTGGTTAAAGTGGGTCTGTGAGCATGTGGATGCCAAGTGGGGCCAGAATAGACACCATAGGAGACCTAGAACGGGACATGAACTATAGTAAACATGGGAACTAGCAGGTGGGCTAGAAATCCAGGTTACATGACTGGATTGAACTCTGATTCGCTGGCTCAATCTTTATTCTCATAAAAAGTAAGAGCTCTAGTTACCCCTCCACCCCTGGCACTAAATACTTCAAGAAATCCAGGTTATTAGTGAAACTTTTCTATTCAGGTGGACTTGGGTTCAGATACAATTCAGTCACAAATTGAATGTCTGTGGGCAATTTATTTTATCCTTCTGACCCTTAATTTTTTTTATTTTCAAAATGAGGGAACCAACTACATCTACCCCATAGGGTTGGCATGAAGATGAAATGAAGTGGTTCCTGAAAAGTACCAGACACAGTATGTGGGCAAAGGAAGCTTTCAGTAACACATGTGCAGAAGCAGCATTCCACTGGGCTGAGAAAATGCTTTTGGTAAAATTGAAGTATTTTCTCTTCCCTACCCCGACTCCCCAGAGGAGAATAACATAGGGCACAACAAATTCAATAATATCCCCAAAGCATGTTAATAACCAACAACTGTCATTCTCAGTGTCTTGGGCAAATAAGCATAATTTTCAAATATAAAAAGAAGTTCAAATAATTAAGTGTTTTACAAAGACAAGTCAGAAAGGTTTTTAGGAACTTTGTCTTAAGAATTAGAGAAAGGCCAGCACAATATTTATGTCATGGAGTGGTCATAAGAAAGACAACTGGGAAAGGGGAAAGGAGGGGGTGAAATCTTCATAGTCAGCTTCCCATGCACACACCCCTGGCCCAACCAGACCTGTTCCAACCAGTCATCAAATGTGATGCTTAAAATCTGCCTAAACCAATCTAGATTTCCAAATACGTATTTACACTTGCCCTAGAAATACTGGCAAGGGAGAGTGAAATTCAGTTTAGACTTAAAGGCCAGTCATTTCAAAATGTCAAGTGAAATAACGTCTCTTTGCCCTTCCCTGTGCTGATAAACTTACTCAACAAAGGAATCCTGACCCAGAGAGGTGAACCCTTCAAGAGTGAGAGCAAGTATGCAAGATATTTCTGAGATTAGTTTGGAGCCGGACATGGCTTTGAGCCATATCTAGTTGTGGGGGAAGGGGAAGGTTTTAACTGGGGTGCTGTCTACCACCAGGGGCGTCTGTGAACGAGGGTAGGGGCCTGATAACCTGATGAAATTGTCTGGGAATGTGCTTTTCCCCACAGAAGGGGGATACAGCTTTACTTGGCTGGTCAGAAGGGCCTAAAAAACAAAAGATGTTAAAAACCTAAAATGCATTTTCAACTCTCTCATTTTATACACAACTCAGTCCAAGATAAAACAGCCGTTTTTTTTTTTTTTTTTAATCACACATCTGGTTGGTCACTGTGGCTCATGCCAGTAATCTCAGTTCTCTGGAAAGCTGAGGTGGATGGATTTTTTGAGGTCAGGAGTTCAAGACCAGTCAGAGCAAAAGTGAGACCCTGTCTCTTCTAGGAACAGAAAAATTAGATGAGCATCGTGGCAGGTAGCCTGTAGTCCGGGCTACTTGGGAGGCTGAGGCAAGAAGACAGCATGAGCCCAGGAGTTTGAGGTTACCGTGAGCTACGATCATGCCACAGCGTACTACCCAGGTACTCAGAGCAACACAGTGAGATTCTGTCTCAAAAAACAAACAAACAAACAAACAAAACCTCACACATTTGCTGATGGTCCTGGCTTTGCCACTAACTAGATGAGTCTGCCCCAGAATCCAACCTGCCATTTCTCCCATCAAGGCCTCTTTCAAGATACTTGAGAGGGCTCTCCTTTCTACAATGATGATCTTTTCCCAACATTTTGATTTATTTTTAGTGAAAAAGTAGGTATTCCTGAAGTACTTCTTTAAAATAAAGCCATCCTGCCAAACCAGCACTGACATGGAAACTCAGTAGAAGTCTTCACCACTGGCTACAATAATAGCAAAGAGAAAGGGTCACTGAAGGGCTCACACATGCGGGCACACACACGTTTCCAACCCTCCGTGAGGTTATTACACACAGTGCAGGGGCTTCTCTTCCTGTCAAAGTTGAACAAACTGTATTTAACTCTACATTTTGATAGTATCAGCTGCTGGGCAGTCATTGTGTTACATTATTTAATAATTAAAATTAGAATATGAAACTATTCCCTTCTGCAAAATCTAAAGCAAAGAGAATCTCTCACGCCAGATTTGAATGTATTTATAAATATCTATCTGTGTCCCAGGACAAAAGACTTACACACAGTACAGCCAAATAAGTCAAGGGCATTTTTTTAGGCCAGGTTTCTAATAGCTCTAGTTGCCCCAACTATTAATTAACAGGGACACAATGACAAAAGAGAGTAACAATTGGAATATTCAGAGGTCTATGGTCGATTTGTCATGTTCTATTTTTAAGTATTACTTTTTCCTAGCAGGAAGACAGCCAGAAAATTGTTTGTTGAGAAAGATGAAAAAGAAAAAGTATAGTATTACTGTATTATTAAGTGTATTCAGCAAGTGCTTACTATGGGCCAGACAATATGCTATGTACAGACTATCACAGGCAGTCTCCCTGTATTCTCACTGAGGCCCCCAAACAGGCTAAGCAACTTGTTGCAGTCACATGACTAAAAATGTGCAATCTGGACTCAAACTCCAAAGCCTGTTTTTACTCACTGTGGTCTTGGGCAGCCAGCTTGGAGAAGTCCTGTCACCAAGATGTGTTGATGAGGCTACCTTACATCTCAATTACAGCTTTATTTAAAGTTTAAAGTACTTTATTTCTTCCTGAAAAAGGGAAGAAAACAAGATACTTATACTACAATTATGCCCTAAAATCACTCATGTATCAATAGCTATATCTATGATCTATCATTAAAAACTCTCCTATAAATATTAGAGACTGGAATAGTTAAAACAGCTAATTAACTCATTAGAGACCTTATAGTCCCCTCTTACCATTTCTACTTAGTTATCTTAAATAGCCTATACAAATGTCTAGATAGAAACTCAGACCCATGTTTTTTTACATGAGCCCTGGGAGCCAGGGAAGATGTGGCACCCTCCAAATTTACTGAAAAACTATTAGATAGACATATATACATTTTTGAGAAAGTTTAAAGCTTCTTAAACGGGCCCAGGTCCTTAAAAAAAAGAAAAAGGCTAAAACACACAGGTCTGGACCACTAGGGATGTTTTCCAAAAGACTCTGTTCCCCAAAAGGAAATTTGTCAAGTTTTTGAATTATGGGGGTGAAGATAGTGACAAACAGATATAAACCTACTAGATAACTCACTGAATATCCCCTTCTGCATTAGGAGACTATTTTTGTTTTTCATTAAACACGTAAAGACTATTTTGATAGGTCTGTGCCTGAAAAATGTCACACTGAGACTGAGATACCATAGAGGCAGGACCTACTCACACTTCCAAATCACCTCTCCAAAGCACCAAGGAAAATCCTGACTTTGGTCTTAGGGACTGTGGAGTGAGGTGTCCTTAGAGACTCACAGGTTGTCTGTGCAGTCAAGCATTAAGAACTAACTCATCAAGGCCAGAACCACTTTTTATAAGTTAGCATTTTCCTCACTGCATTTTTATCACATATTTTGCACGTGTTTCCATTTCCAAGATTTGGGGAAAACAAGATGTTTAATTGAAAATGTTTACAGTAAAGACCTCATAAAGTACTCAAGACTTGAGAGAGGAAAGTATTTTGTAAAATACCAACTACAGGAATAAAATATTTAGAGAATGCCTTGGGATCATTTGTTTTCTATGGACACCAAAGTCCCTCCTAAATAGATGTATCTCAGGCAGAGGTAAGAAGCCCATTTAGGACTTACATGCTCTTATAGAACATTCCAAGTCAAGGGGGCAGATTGACAGGTGGTGGGCTGGTCTGTGATGCTTTACTGGATAAGTAAAAATGGGCTGGCCACTATACCTCCAACCTACCCGTAAGTGAGTGAGCCCATGTGGCCAGAGTACATGTTTTCAACAAGAGAGAAACTGTGAAAATGAGCGTCACCATCCTCCCACATAAAGAGCAACAGCAAAATGAGAATTAAATGTAACACTTTCTTAATGGGAGGCTTAAGTAACTCCAGGGGATGAAGCAGAAGCTGGTCTCCAGTCCTTCCTGGCACATTAAGGTCAGCTGACAACACTGCTGACAGAGAAGACTTAATGTGTCTGACAGATGGCAAATACACCATATTGACTTTTCTTCCTAATTTAACAAATTTGAATCTTTTGTCAATTTTCTTTCCCCAGTGAAAAGAGATTCTAAAACACCACTTAAGTTCACATTGCTCTTTTCCCCCCTCCCCCTTTCACATTATGTTTGACACTGTCTAAACTGAAACCAGTTTGCCAAATTAACTACTCATCCCAGCTATTGATGATCATCACAAATTCAGACATTGGCTCGAGTGTTAATTCCTCATCTCTGTTTACCGTGAGGCAGCCTCAGTTCAGACCAGGGAAAGTTAACTGAATGGACAACAGGGATTTCTTGAACTCCTAGAAATAGCACATGGAAGTATGCATTTGTGCTCTTTACGTGAATTAAAAAAAAAAAGGAGGCCCTAGTTTTATCAAACTCCTGAAAGTTCCATGCCTCTGCTTTAATTAGCCACAATTCAACAAGACTCTATATTGTACTTTGGAATTTCAGATGGAAAGGATGAGGGCAAAGAAAGGCTGTAACTCTGGTGAAGTTCCCTAGACTGCAAAATTGTCCAAGTTAGACAAGGTGGCACTGAGACAGGCCATCTTGGCCCTGGAGCTGTGGCTCTTGCAGCGAATGGAGGAATTCGGCCAGACATGAACAGGAGAAGACACTGGCACCGTGCTGTCCCCTCACGTGGACTTCTGGCAAGTCAATTCCTCCAGTGCATCCCTGATTGGTCTGTTTTCAAGATCTCATTGGACATTTGACCATAACTCACAAGGACCTGCCACTACATAAGCCCCTAAGCAGAGAGCCAAAACACAGTCCTCCAAAAGGGAGCAGGAGAGCAAGGAGGTTTGGTTCTTTGTGAGAGCCGTAACACTTGTATTGTTACATAAAACCTAACCTACTGCTGATCCTGTGGTCCATTGCTTCATTCTTCAAACCGCTGAGACCAAGAGCCTGGAATTCCAGTATCATTGTGACAACTGTCACTTAAATTCATCATGAGGAAGGCATGGCCAGGCTAAGGATAGCTTACGATCATGAGGAGGCACGACATCCTTTCCCAACACTGACTCACCCCTCCACAATGTGAGGACATGGTGAGAAGATGGTATAAACCAAAAACTGGCCCTTCACCAGACAGTGAACCTTCCAGCACCTTGACCTTGGACTTTCCAACCTCCAGAACTGTGATAACTAAATGCCATCCAGTATTACAGTATTATATTCTGGCCTCCTGAACAGATGAAGACTATTTTTCAAAATTTCAAGTGTGTGCTAAAATTAAGCATAATCCTAACCATGAACATGAAATTGGGCCAAAACCTGAAAATAACACTAGTTTCTCTTGAAAATATTTGTAGTTATGTTACCTAAGAATATCTATAGAGAAAGCATCTGCAGATTTTAATTGCTACCCTGTATAAACAACAACCCCCCCCCCCAACAACAAAAACAATGAGTCCATGGTAAAGTGTGCTTGAAAAATACAAAATAAAATTGACTTTTTTTTTTTTACCATAAGAAAATAAAAAATCTTAGGGCATCTCATGGGAGTGGTACTTAGGAGGATTTTATCCTAATAATTAGATCATTCCCAAATCCAAATAAATTCTTTAAACTTGGTTTCAAAGGATTAAAATTTCCATATGTGGAATGTCCTTATATTAAAGAGAACTTAATATGGTCCTGTCCTGAGCTTTCTTCGAAGTTTCAGGATAATCCCTGTATTTCCAGCTGATTTCCTGGTTAAGTGAACATGAGGCACATAGCCTCATGAAAATGGGCTGTTGCTACTTTGACAAATTTAGTATCCAAATTCTATTGCTGTCCTTGAACTGTGTCTCTGATTCCCTGCTACAAATAAGTAGGCCATCAGTGGGGACCTGAAAAATCCCTTCATTACATACAGATTCCCACAGTGGCAGTGCCTGGCTGCATTACCTAACCTATAGATAACATCCTCGCACCTGATATCCAGCCTACAGTTCCTCAGTTTCATAGTAAGAAACATATCAAAGTGCCCATATATTGTGGCAAAGAGATGCCCTTGATAACTAACAGTTCTTATGAAGTTTCTAGAATAATAAATGGTCAGTGAAGTTAAACAAATAGAAAACATTTAACATGAAATGAACAAATATGCCAAATTAGCTTTAACTGTACTCAGACTTTTAGTTCTGGAATGGATATTAATCATTTCCTAGAACCCCAGAAAAAGGCTGCTGTGGTTAATTTAAAATTATATTTTATGATAGAATGTAATAAAATCCTACAGGATTCAAAGTATGAGTTTACATCATTTTTTTCTGGGGTCAGCAAAACAAGCAAACAACAACAAAAAAATGTTACCCCACGGTTGATCTGGTATTAAAAATCAGTTGACTTCCCTTCTTTCTGACAGGTGTCTTTGACTGCTGAGCACCAGCTGGTCTTGCTTCTCTCTAATGACAACATGAAGAAATAAATAGACTATTCAAACAGAGCTCTTCACATTGCATTAGCTAAATAAATAGTGAAGTATGGGTCTCCTTTGTGTAGTACTGCCTTCGCTTGTAAAGATGAGAGTGAGGAAGACTGGACTTAGAAATACTACCAGGATAGTTAAACAAACACAAAATAACTTCCTTGAAGATCATTGTTTAAAAGAAAAAAGAAACTAGCTAGGCATCATGGTGGGCAACTGTAGTCCCAGCTACTTGGGAGGCTGAGGCAGGAGGATCACTTGAGGCCAAGAGTTTGAGGTTGATGTGAGCTATGATGCTGGGGCACTCTATCCAGGGTGACAGGGTAAGACTCTGTCTCCAGAAAACAAAAGAAAAGATATGAACGATTTGTCTTTTAATTGTAAATTTTTGGACAACAAAAGTAACCCCAATAAATGTTTGTGATTTAGGTGTTAAATATAATCATAAAAGGAAAAATAGAATTTACTGTTATAAAAGCAGTGTTGAGAGAAAATGGGCAGAAGAAGGCGCTGCGTGTTTCAGGAGGCCATAGAATTAGCACAGTCCAATTTAGCTAAAGTGAAGTGTATTATCCATACCTGACCTTGCTTTGGGAATATTTCAGAATTATTTTTGCCTTATTTAATCTTGTTTTAGGATTGTGGTAAATTTCCAGTGGAGACCAGTTCTTTCAGAATGGGAGGCAATTCTGAGGTAGAACAAGTACCCCGGCAGCCTAGAGAGATATCAAAACAATATGAGTGCTGCAAGCAGCCTTGTGCTTACTGGGTGCCACTACATAGAGAGAAGGAGTGTGTCTAGACAAGGACCTTGGCCACAGTCCCTAGACCCTAAAAACTGTGACTCTGAAACATCTATCTTGGTCACTTCTACACCAAAGCCTGAATTTTCTATTAGTGAATTAGAGAGTACAGCAAGGAAAAGATGAGATGGAGTTTTGTGTATCATGTATTAGTTGGGATTCTTCCAGCAAAAAAGAATGAGAGAATTTCCATATCAGAACCAGAAAAGCCCAAAATAAGCAAAGAGAGGAGGCCTGACTTCAGTCAAATATTCTTTTCCCTATCACTCCTGTGGCCAACAGGGATTGAGTTACCACAGTTAACCTGGCCTGGAAGTATTACTGGGTGGACCAAAAAGAGCAGCTTCTGTGTATTGAATTGACGGGGCAAAGAACATGTGTTTATGAATCGTAATTAACTGAGTCCACAATGCATTAGAATTCTTGGAAGATCGATACGACTTGAATTTTGTGTGAATAATTCTTTTTCCTCTTATTAATGCAGCATCTTATCCTTAACATCCCAGAGTGAGCATCTTCAGTCACTTATCCCCGGCATGCAGCACCGTGTCATTTTCCCAGCTGAAGCAGCAGATATGGTGGACCTCACGTTTCTGCTCCTTACTGCTTTACCATTTGGGCTTTAGAGTGGGTTTCCCCAGAGCAGACTGAGACAAGAATCTGAGTGTAAATGGATTATCTGAGAGATGGTCCCAGGAAGCAGCATTAGGAGAGCGGAGGGAGGAAGACAGGCAGGGAAGAAAGCGATTGCAAGGAGTACTCACAAGCATGTTATTGCTTCACAGCCGGGCTCAGTCCTGCTGGAAGCCTCTGAGACACAGCACGGTACATGCCTCAGAGGTTTCTCACTTAGGAGGAAGGAAGCTGGGCAGTGTATCCTCCAACTCCCATGTGTCACTGGCTGCAGGCTGGCCCAAGAGTCCGTACCTCCCTGGTGCTTAGGTTCACTCCCTGCCCTGGTGAGGGACAGCCTTATGGACAGAGCAGAAGGCATGTGGAGCATCATCTAGTAGCCTCACCATGTACAAGAAGGGTGAGCTCAGCAGGTGCATCTATAGCACACAGCTGTGGCCAACTCCAAAAACACACACTTGTGGAAATACACGTTCATTCATTCAGCAAATACCTACCAGCCTCATTATGTGTGAGTATTCTTCTCCATTCTGGGAATACAGTGAAGGACTAATCAAAGATTTCAGTCTTATTTAATACCCAGCCCAAATAGGCTGGGCAGAGGAAGATTCTGGAGTGCCGGCCTACATCTCATACTCCTGTTCTCATGACCATCTTCAAAAGTAGTCCCAAACCCCATAATCTCAAGAGTCGTAGCAGGCTCATCACTGTTGTGCTCCCTCATCACCAGTCCAGCTGTGTTGCCATCTGTGATCCAGTAATGAACTTAAAGGGGGAACTGGAACAATCAGAAAGGTATTCGAAAAGAATAGATTTACATTACATAACAATGAGGTATATTTTGCTTATAAAAATTATTTGGGACATCTCCTCTGTGATGGCTTGAGCCCAGAGACAGTGCAGAGGTACCTCTTCTAATTCTTGACAGCTGAGGGGAGTGTGGAGGTGGGGACTGTCATTGCTGACTTGAAATATACCCTGTAGAGACCAACTAATCTCTGTTACAAACACAGATAACTCTGCCTTTCACATGGTATGGAATTGTTTTGTCTACACTGCTGGGGTAGAGGAGAGTACCTGCCAAAACTCTAGACACAGGGCATTTTTGTAGAACCTCAGCACACCATTAAGTATTGCTTTAAATAGACAACTGAACTCAGATAGAAACTAGTAAATGGTGTGTTCTGACTGAAAGACAAGTTATACCTATTCCTAAAAATAAAGTATAAATAAGTAAAGCAGTTTGGCATTGTATCTTAAACATCTATGTATATAATTTAGAATTTGGCAAAAGACAATTTAATTCCTTCTGATTATCTCTAATACTTGGCATTTTCCATCTTAGGGCAACAAGTCTGAGTTCGCAAGCATTGCTTAATTTTGAGGACTCCGTTTAACTAAAGACTTAAACAATCTTGGAGAATTGGGATGATTCTTGTTTGCTTCACAGTGGGGTGAACAAATATATGTGATGCTTGTGCTTATGAGATGTCATCACTGATCACAGCTCGCTCTCCTACTGAGCCTAGCCTGAGCTTCAGAATCCTTCCCAGCACAGCTCTCCAGATAGTCACGACAAATCTTCTAGCAGTGGTACTCAAGATGTCCATGGGACATCTACAATAAATTTATAGAGCCTGGTCCCCTCAGTACACCTCCTTACAGAGACAGAAGAAGAATGAAGAGGAGGAGGAGGAGATGATGGAAGAGGAAGATGAAAGAAACTTTGAAACAAGTACCTCTTTCTCTGTTCTCTGCACATTTCAAGGAATAAAGGACTTACTCCAGGTTAAGTACAGTCCGTGCTGCCAAAAAGAGAACAAAACAAAACACTGCCAGAGAGGTTCACAGTTGTTTACGGCTTCCCACCCTGAAACTGTAGTGAGTAACTTTCTTGGGAAAACTCAGACAGATTCATTTTTCCCCAAAAAAAAAAAGAAATAAAAAAGAAAAAAAGAAGAAAGATCCCCACATCCTTAAGATAACTGTGAAGTTCCCAGAAGGAATAAATCGTCCAAATAAAATTCAAGGGCACTCTACCTTTGAAAGGATAGTTAGGAGATGCTGGACATATAAAGGATTAAAATTCCAAATGCCATCTTTCCCCCCCAACTCATTCAATTTTTCCTTCTTATGTCCTTAATTTACAAAGAATTATTATTCCCTCTGCTATAACACCCAGATAGCTATGATTGGCCTGCACTCAAAGCTCAATGGGCTCTGGGCTTGAGAAAGGAATCCAATACATATTTTTCTAAAACTTTGTAAAAGTTTTCATTGTACTAGCTACTTTTTGTGGTGACCCAGATCATCATTCACCTGGTATAAATGAGCTTGGCTGTGAACAAGGTTAAGAATTAGAGCCAAGGATGATCTATTAGTTCATCTTGTTTGTCTCATGGGACAAAGCAAAATTGTTTCTCTGGAGAGTTTTCTTGAAAGTTTTCCCAAGTCTAACTTGAAGTCACTTTAAGAATCTTGCAGCTCACCAATAATTAGCCGTTTTAACATTTCACGGCAACAATATCCAACATGAAAGCAAACTGTATGAACACACAACGTTACCTGGTTTTATACTACGAGCTCATTTCCAAACACTATTTGTTTTTATAAACGTGAGCTAGGATGACTCTTTCCTCAGTGCCTTTAATTAATAAGGAAAGCTTAATATGCACTTCCCCCCCCCATCAATCTGGCACTAAAAATGCTGAATTGCTTTTGTAGTAATTTGAAAGAAGAGTTTGGGGGCTATTAGGAGAAATTCACATCAGGCATTTCTCTACATGGCCTACTTATTTTTTTTCAAAGTGAAGGGTTGTTTCAAAGAAAGAAAAACTTGGGGTACTAGAGATGTCTTCCCCCCATCTAAAGTCCTATTTTTCGATTTTCTACACAAAGAAGGCTTATGGTACATTTTAATAATGTAACTTGAAATACATTTGAAAGGGGGAATAAGTCCTCGCCTGACCCACTGCAGAATGATGCCTCCTGTAGATTCCAGAACAGGTCTCTGACTGTAGGAGCCCTTCTCTTTTGTCTCTTGGGTAATTATTTCACACATTTGGGAGGATGGTAGGGAACGCATATTAGCTTTTCAAGTAAAAAAGTGTGAGGTTCTGACTTTTCCTAGGATGGTGGGAGGAACAGAGAATATGAAAGTACTGGGTTGCCTCCCATATCGAACCAGAGATCTTCCAGGTCACCTTCAGTGCTGAGTAGTCCAAAGTTATCTTCATTAAAAATGCAGAAACAGCTTGAGAACATATCTGACTTAACCATTTAAAAGTAGGATTAAAAATTTAAGAAACTTGGCTCGGTGCCTGTGGCTCAAGTGGCTAAGGCGCCAGCCACATACACCTAAGTTGGCAGGTTCGAATCCAGCTGGGCCAGCCAAACAACAATGACGGCTGCAACCAAAAAATAGCCAGGCGTTGTGGCAGACGCCTGTGGTCCTAGCTACTTGGGAGGCTGAGGCAGGAGACTCACTTGAGCCCAGGAGTTGGAGGTTGCTGTGAGCTGTGATGCCACGATACTCTCAGGGGTATAGCTTGAGGCTCTGTCTAAAAAAAAAAATTAAGAAACTTCATGAATTACTCTTCCACTTCTCTATCCCTCTTGCCCTGGGTACTTTTTCTATCCCTCTGGCCCTGATAGTTTCTATCCCTGCTGGTTTATGTGTAACATGATCAAATAAAACAAAATTGTAAAAATACAAATAGACTTTTATCTAAACATTATAATCATAGCATCTCTCATTCATACACTTAGTCCCTCATCCATCCATCCATCCATCTACTCATCCATTCATTCGTTTGTTTACCAGGTATTTTCTGAATTCATTTTATCAGGCACTCCTTTAACAGTGGTGGTACACATGTGCCCTGTGCTCATAAGCTGACAGTTTACTAAAGAATATGGATTCTGGCTTGGCGCCTGTAGCTCAAGCAGTTAAGATGCCAGCCACATACACCAGAGCTGGCAGGTTTGAATCCAGCCCGGGCCTACCAAACAACAATGACAACTACAACCAAAAAATAGTCAAGCATTGTGGTGGGCACCTATGTTCAGCTGGGCACCTCCCAGCTACTTGGGAGGCTGAGGCAAGAGAATCACTTAAGCCCAAGAGTTGGAGGTTGCTGTGAGCTGTGACACCACAGCACTCTACCGAGGGCAACAGCTTGAGACTCTGTCTCAGAAAAAAAAAAAAAGAGAGAGAGAGAGAATATGGGTTCTAACCAAACAATCACACATGCATTAGGGTTTCAAACTGAGATAAGGACAGTGAAGTAAAGGAGCAAACAGGAGATCTGGGCAGACTTCCCTGAAGAGGTGGCACTTGAGTCAAGCGCGTCAGCAGCAGCAGGGTTTACAAAAGAAGGAGGACAAGCACCCCACGACACACAGGGCTGTGTGGCAGTCTGGGGCACAGAATGCTGTGCATTTACACTATGAATGCAGGAGGGAATGGGACAAAGTTATAAAAGGGAAGGACTCGGGATATTTGCTAGGCTAGTCCAAGGCAGATTCTCCACCCTCTGCGGCAGAAAGCATAATTCAAGGCCAGTGGATACAGATGAATGCTGTAAGTATCCTCTAGATTCTCTGAATTGCCCACATTGGGGTGCAGCTTGGGGTGAGGATGATGGAGAAGATCTTATCTTAGGCTTTTAGACTCAAGGTTTAAGAAGCTTCTATGTGGGAGAGTGGATATGATGTACCTGGGATTGGGAGAAAATAGATGAACAGCGATTTCCTCTGCTTTCCAATGGTTTCCTGGTGAGAAAGAAGATCTTCTTATTCCATGTCAGGCCCCTCTGCCCATACCTTAGCAGGTGCTTTTTGTACAGGCAAGGATTTTAAACTCCATTTCTCCCCAAAACCTTGAGAATATGGTAGACATTTTTCTCACTGGGTCAGTTATGCAGAGGATGGAATGTCTGACCTCCCCCGCACATAAGGACTTTGATTCCAAGCCTCAGCTGCCACCTGGGAAATAAAGCAAAGTCTCAGCTTCAGTTCTATTTAGAGTGAGACATTGCTCATTGTCAGGTTAACATTCACTCCAACAACAGGAGTGACCACAGGAGACAGGACTCATTTGGAATAATGACCTCACTAGGACACTGTAGGGTTTCTGAGGGCTGAGTTTGTTAGGGCCGGAGACATTGAGATATGGCATAAAGAACCTTCTGTCTTATAGAACATCTGTATCGCACAATTTATAAGAGGAGTACAGTGAAATTTCAGGAAGAAGCACATCTGTGCTGAGTTTGGGGTCTCCATGGGAGTCATTCTCAGGGACCTGTGGCAGCTTCCTAACTGCCACACTCCCCTCCTTGTTAATTTTCACAGGGCTTTATCATAAACAAACTGCTTGCAACTTTCCAGATACCATAATATCTAAATGATGTGCTTCTCTCCACAGACACCCCAGAGTGCAAGACAGAGACAGAAAACAGAGGATTTCTTTCTGTCGGCAGGGTTTTCCTTGGATGGAGAAGTTCACCTCCAGTACAACATGGAAAAGTCAGGAAATGTATGAAATGACAGCCCTACCGTGGGCTTATTTTTTACACTCCCGCTGCTACTGTTTTTAACCTTTACTGGCAAACAATAGAAAACTCTCACACTTTATATGGAGGCTTTTTTTAGGTGGTAATTTTTAAAAAGACATCAGCTAAAATATAACCACAGATGACTGTCATTCTCTCCATTATATGTTTCTGTATTTTCCAAAATATCTACAACAAGTAAGCATCATGTTATAATCAGAAAGGCAACTTTGGAAATCCCGCAGGTGAGATACCTCTGCTTGCTCTCAGGGAGCTGTCTGGCATTATGAGCGCAAGAGGGATATGACCCGAATGTTTTCCGTGCCAAGCCCCTTGGCAGCTTTGATCATGACGAATACTATTTCTTGAGGATTTTTATCAGTTACTAGTTCATCAAAATCAGCTATTAAATGAATGAATGTGCAATCATAAAGTACACATAGAGTGAGTATATAGTTCTAAATTAAATGAGTACTCTGCTTCAGATCACACAGAGGCAGCTGAGGAGAACCAGCTCTCACTTACAGATCTCAATCTGCTTTAAAAGCTGCTTACTCCTCATCTTTGCTCCCGGAGTAGAGCATTTTATCTTTGTGAACTTTTACCATTACTGCATTGTGATATCTCTTGGCTAATACTCTGTGAAGAAATAATTCATAATAATCCACACCGGTCAAACACAGATAGGACAACATGAACCAAAAACCAGGTGTCATGTGATGATGTCATGTGGCTCAGTGGCCACTCGGGGGAAGACAGTGAAAGGATTTTTAATTGACCAAATGGTTTCACAAATGATACTTAAGTGATCTATTGACATGTCAGAAAGGTGGCAAGACTGTTTACTTATTAAATCATTTTAAAAACAGTCACTATAAAGCTTTTGCCATACATCAAGAACAAAAGATTCCAGGAAAGAATTTTTCTGAACAAAATGGAAAGCCATAGTAATGTTGAGAGGAGGAGTTTGGAGTTGAGTAGGGTTAGCTGAATTTTCCAGCTGTCTTTCCTAGAAATAATCCTTCTGTGAATTCAAGGCTTCAAATTCTAGAGGAACTATTTTGGGTAAACGTGAGGGTTGAGTGACTTTGGATGACGATCAGCTCCACAAGGTCAGGAGCCACGTCCGTTTTATTCAGCAGAGTCTAGGGAGCACCAGGCGACAGTGCTCAGCATAGCGATACTAAATGATGGGATGAAAGGCACGGATAGCACTGCTGAGTTTTGCACATAGCAAATCACAGCCTCTTCTACATTTAAAATTCCAGAGTAAAACCTAATACCATATGGAATCTTAATGACATTTCAGTATTTAGAAAATGGACTGAGACCTTCTCTGAGTAGGAAAATATCTTATCCAGTATTTGCTGTGTGTTTGACTTGGTTTGGCCTGCAGTGTAAATGATCCTGGTGGATATCGAGGTTCTACTGGGCTCCGCAGCAATCCTTTAACTAATGAGAATCTTGCTTTCTCTCCCTTGGTCCCTTCATCCTAAATTTGCTAACCTCACCCTGGCTCTTACTACCATTTCAAGCAGATAGGTACATTAGGACCCCCAGACTTTAGTCTCATCCCATTCACTGCTATAGGTTAATCTCTAGGAAGTATCTTTCTCTTCATTTCAGTCACTTGCTCATCCCTTCAATGGGGCCTGAATGCCTTCTGAATTAAACTCCAGTAATAATCCCTGGCACTCGAGACTCTTTAGGATCAGACTCCAAACCTGCTTGTCAGAGTCTTATCTCCCTGCTCTTCTTTCCATATGTCAGTCAAGATGCTCAACTCACTGCTGCCACCTCCATACCTACACCATGCTGGTCTCTTTGTAGGGAAAGAACACATACACACAGTGGTGGAGGCTATGTCCTGAGCCCCTGGACCAAGCCATACCTGAAGCCAGAACTTCCCTTGAAAGAATCCTAAATTCCCAGGAAGACTGGATAAAGAGAAAGGCAGGGTAAGCGGCGGGGATTTGGCAAACAGCAGGTGGAGTATGTAAATAGAGGGGGAGGAGAAGCTAGTTCTATTCAGGTAGGGGAAGTAAACCAGGTTTCCTAATTTAACTATATTGTCAAAGAGTTTAATCCTTCCCATCTGTTGACTCTGAACTCATGAGCCTAGTCTAGCCTGTTTGGGTGCCTCTAAGTTCTTTTCTTATGTGGTTTTAAAGAACCTGCAGGGATTGTCTGCCTGCAGGCATTTCTCTGGATACCCCAGAATTGAGGCAGGGAGCACTGAGAAGTCAACCTATTTACCTCCCACAGGGTCGTGCAGTTAAAGCCAGGAAGGGGCTGCATTTTCTTGGTCTACTTAGCCTGAGTTAATATAAGCCATTGCCAGGCATTTTCAGACTTTGTGTACTCTCACAAAGTGTAAATTGGTTTCAGTGTCACCTCCACCTTCGCACAACCCAATGAAGCATCTGTTTACGTTAGCCACCTTGGGTTTCCTGTCACTTGAAATGGAAGAGTCCTAATGTATGCAGGGAAGATAAGATGAGGGAGAGGGGGACGTAGAAAAGAAACAAGAAAAGGAAGCAGAGGAAGAAAACAATGAAAGGCTTGTCCAAGGTCATAGAACTACAGAGCATACGAGTCCATAACTCTTTTCCCTACTACTTCACGTTAGAAATTAGTACTATTAACCATTTCCACACACAGTTACTTTGAAGATAAACTAATGAGAACTAACCTTCCATGAAGACCGTGCAAATGTAAGACATATATTTACCTAGAATGGTTTATCTTCTGTTTTCCTGGTGTTGTACATTTCAGAATCACTTTTATAATTAAGCTTACCAAGGGATGCCAGATTAATCTAAAGATATACTAATGCTAAAATCAATTTTAGAATATTTCAGTTGGACTGATGGGTAGAGTTTCCACTAAAACCAAATTATTTCCCTGCCAATGCTTCTTTGAGATGCACCAACACTGCATCAGGATTTTCAGAAAACTACAACAATGCCATTATTCACAGAAACTGGATCAAACAGCCAACTATCAAACATAAGGCAAAAACTAATATTTCATCCTGAACTCAGAGTACCTGTTTTCTATTAAACACTGATTAGAGTTTTCTCATAGAATATGCCACTTTGTGCCTCTCAAATTTTCCTGGTTTCATAGTGCTTTGAGTACAGAACAATAGAAGTCAGGCACAGGAAACAGCCATCATCTCTTCCAGACACTGCAGCTTAGTCATGGAACAGAGAGAACATGTGAAATTCACCATCATAACCCAAGAATAGTGGCAGCATAAAGACCCAGGCCCCAAATATAGCAATTGGATTGGAAAAGCTTCTGGTTACCATGATGATGAATCTACCACATACTTACTAACTTTATTCAAACCAAGGGTATATCTCTTCAAAAGACTAGATTTATTCTACCTAAAAGAAGTCTGGGTCACTAATGAAATGATAAATTGCTAAAAAATCAAACTGGTGGTTCGTGTTCCTAAGCCTTCTCTTAAGCCATTATCTTCCCCTATTCTGGTACAACTCTAATAGGTAAGAAATTTCTCTTACCTCTAAGAAAAAAAAAATAACATAAAAAAGAAGTTGAATTATATTTACCTTTTTTTTTTAAATTTTAGGTTAATGTGAGGGTATAAGTAACCAGGTCACAATATTTGAATTTGTTAAATAGAGTCCCTCTTGCACTTGTGTCTCATACCCAAAAGTATGCTGGACACCCCTGCATTGTGCTCATTAAGTGGGAGCACCCCAAACTCCTCTCCTTCACCCTCTTTTACCCGTCCCCACACTTTGAATTGAAATGAGATTTTTTTCCTACGTGGTCATGAATTAGATCATCTACTGGCTTCATATTGAGGACATTGGATATTTGCTTTTCTATTCTTGTGATACTTTACCGAGAACAATCTTAATGCCCATCACCTCAGGAATGGATTAACAAACTGTGGTATATCTATACCATGGAATACTATTCAACCATAAGAAAGATGGGAGACTTTACATCTTTTGTATTAACCTGAATGGAGCAGAGGAAACTTCTTTAACAACACAAATATATGGAATTTGCTTTTGGTCCTCAAGTCACCCCTTAAGGCTGTTGCCTCCTGCTCTTGGATTTCTCTAAATGATGTTTCCTTCCTAGGGGGGAGGCACTGAGTCTTATACAACTTCTTCATCTGAAACTCATAACAACACCCTGCAAAGTAGGTCATCACTGCTGTTTATAAACCTTCCAGGACATATTCTTTTAGGCCAATAATTGGTATTTTTTAAAAGATGAAACTGGTTATCCATGGATTATAGTAAAACAGTTTTATTTATGTTCTAAAATAATATCAATGTGAGCATGGAATGCATTTGTTATTTAAAAGAACTGCTAATTCAGCCTGAGAATAGGAGAATTTATGATACCTCAAGCACCAGTTTCCAAAAAGCCTATCTACCTACCTCGTTCACAAAACTCTACCTGAGAGAATGAATATGTCTTCTCTCTGAAGAAGACTTCTAGATTCTGTTTCCCATAGACAATTAAATACTCTGGTCTGAAAGTTGCTATTGGGCACTGAATTTATTAGCCACAGTCTGATGAGGCCGGGGCTGCCAAAGCCAGCCTGTCAGAGTGGATTCACTTGGACAAATACCCTCCCCCCTCCACACACACCATTTTCCTGGCATGTGGGAGTTCCTGAGTCACTCAGCTCCTATGTCACTCTCCCTCTGACTGGATTCTACCTCTTCAGAAAGTTTCTTTTCTCCCCTGAGTCTCAGTTACCTCATCTATAAGGGCAAAATTCCCAGCACCATATCTACCTCACTTAGATGCAGGGGAAAAATTAATAATAATATTGATGGTGGTAGTATTTAATTGATAATGGGTAACATTTACTGACTAATTCCACATGCTAGGCCCTGTGCTAAATTGATACCTCCCTGAGCTCTTGGAATCCTCATAACAACTCTATGAAATTGAGCATCATCTCCAGCTCCCTTTCACAGTGAGAAAAGTAAAGCTCAGAGATATTCAATAACTTGCCCAAGATCATACAGCTAGTAAGAACAGAATCTGAACCCTGGCCTCTGATTCCCAAGCTTTATACGTTGTGTGCTATTCTGTCTCACAAAATAAGATACAGTGTGGGATATGAAACACTTTATAAACTGTACCTGTTTAAAGTGTTATTATGAATACAAAGAGAGGCTCATTATTTTTATCGAAAGATTATATAACCTCCAACTCCTTTAGTGAAGGTACATATACCTTTCTCAGTAACACTGATGATCCATCAGCACTGAAAAAAATTAGAATTGCATTAGCGCATTATTACAAAAGACGTTCTTTGACACCATTTTTGCCCAAAAAAAAAAAAAAAAACAAAAAACTCATTCATCCTCAGAGTTTAAAAAGGGGCAATAAAGTATCTTTACGCTTCATCTGACAACAGGAACTAATTCTTTTCACAGTTCTGGCAATGCAACATTTTGGAAAGAACAAGCTAAGGAAGGTCCTTCCGTTGCAGTGGCTAGCCTGGCAAACCGTGTGGGGACTCCAAACCAGCAACACATCCAAAATAAATCTCAACCACAGAGCCTGTTTCTGTTAGGAAGTGAAACGTCAGCTCCAGTTGTCCTTCTATAAAGCCGTCTGGTACCAAACTCAGAGCCCAAACTGCTTACAAAGAGTTGGCCATTCATAAGACATAAGGTTTGGGGTCCACTTGTCATGGGCCAAGGATGAAGAGAGCTCATTATGTGACCCACTATGTTCCAAGCCCTCCTTCCAACTTGTCTACTCACTAAGTTGCTTTGACATCACACCTGTTTCTGTTCTGCCCTGGGTGCTTTGTATGCACGAAAAATTTCAGAGTCTTTACCTAACTGATATTCTCATGGGTCAGCCTAAGGAGGTAGTGGTAGAGATTGGTGCAAATGGGAAAGGATGAAGGTGGGGGGAGACTCTGCTAGGGTGTCAGAGCAGTCACTGATCTCCAACTTAGCTAAAAAAAAGCCCCACTCAGTGAGGGACTAGACATATATGAGCTTTGAATATTCTTAACTTGATTTATCCTTTCCTGCGATAGTGCCCAGGATAGTACAAATCTACTGTTGTAATAAGAAGTTACGAAGGAAATTTAATGTAGTCATGTGGGGGGGAGGGGCAGGGAGAACAAAACCCTAATAAATTTAGAACTTGACTTCAAACTCAACTCCAACAAATTTCCAACTTAGCTATCTTCAATCTACAGATTTGTTTTTTAACTCTAACCTTTTAAATTCTCAAATCCTAACTCCTAACTCTCAAGTGTCTTAATTCTAAGTTAAACTTGGTCTCTTGATGAGGTAATTAAAAATTGCTAGCTGATTGCAATGAGTTCCTGTGAATTGTGAGCTTGGCTTATCATCATATCTAGTCTTCAGGAGTAAGAAAATCCCCTTTCTGTCATGTAAACTTAACATCAGGTTAATGTTCTGTTTTAGTTGTGGTAGAAATTATTTCCTAATGATGCTATTGTTTATTTTTAAAAGACTATATGATATAAGGCAAAAGTAACATCATGCTCATTAATGGAGCAAACGCCTGTTTAAGGGGCTGTGATTTGCAGACAACTTGCATGTCTGAAGAGACCATCTCCTGCTCCCCAGTCTCATGTGGTACCTGGTGGACTGCAGTTTTCCACATAAAGAACCAACCCTGCACATTCATTTCATTTGAAGACTCTTTCATTTGAAGACCAACCTGTTTACCATTAATACGAATTCTAGACTCACAGAGATGGAGACTTAACATAAAGTGAAATCTGCTTTAACTCTTCTCCAGGGTCTTCCTCTGATCTAATCAGCCATTCCTTCACCCAGGGTTGATGGCTAATCTACTGTAGGAATGGCAATGAAAGCAGAACACTGATGCCCTTTTTGAGCCCAGAGACATCAGCTCTGCTCATTGCTTTCATCACAAAAGCTTAAGGTGGCATGCCTTAGCTTCTCAATAAATAATTGGGATTAGAAGCACAGCATGCTAAGCGCTGTGCAGAGGCATTCCCGTTCATGAGCTCAGTCAATACTCACAAAATCCTAACAGCAGGGAATACTGTATTCTAACTTTGCAGACAAGGAAATGCAGAGAGAGTTAAACCACTTCCCTAAAGCCACACAGCTAACAGTGGATGGGACTCTGAAAGGCAGCTAGGCTCACCACCAATGTGGATGGGACTTTGAATCCTTAGAGTAGGTAATTCCTACAGGTGAAAGAGATATTTTGTAAAGATGGGTAGGGTGTGGCTCTTTGTGACCTGCCTCAAGATTCATCCCATCAAATTAGGCTAAAAATGCTATCTATCCCTGAATACTTAGTTGAAAGGTAACCAGTCAGGTAAATTTGGGGGTAGATAGTACCTGAATGAGGTAAATTCAGTCTAGTAGCTCATGGGCAGGATTTACAGGCCTGGGAATCCTGAAATTAAATGCAACATTTTGTGTATCTGTGAATATTCCCAAGGAAAAAGTCTACAGCTTTCAGATATTTGACAGATTGTATGACCTCCACCAACCCTTAGAGTTTAATGAGTTAGTTGCTTTTAATTCAATTTATGATTCTAATTGTCACCCCAAAGAGTCCAAAGGGCTCTGGATGCCCTTTGTTTGCCTATTCAAAGGAAAATGATTAGCATGAAAGCTTATTAAGTCAGTCTATTAAATACCCTAGCTGTGGAAGGCACCCCTACAGATCACCACTTAATTAAGAGCAATAGGTCGGAATTCATTTCATTGACAGAATTTGTCCACAGTGAGATCAAGGAGCTGCTGTATTGCTGATCAAGTGGTCCTGGGAACAGTGACATCATAGGACTTTGTATCACCACTAGATTCATTGGTCTTCAAATTACAAACATGAACTAACAAAATCCACATTACATCAGAACCTATAAACAAGATCAGTCTGACCATTTCATTTTCCACAGTCTTCATCTGCAGCAAAGAGGCGGATGTATCTGGGAGATCTGAGATTCTGTACTTGGTGAACCCATGATCGTGGTCTAAAAACCATTTATTGAGAGCCTACTCTGTTCCAAGCAGTGCAATAAACACTTGTTCCTATGCCATCTGGACAAAGCACCCAAATGTGAGGAATGAGTTTCGTGAAGAAGTAAAATGCATCTGAGATACAGAATCAAAGGCATTGATGATTCTACAGGGGAAGAATAACACACTTTTTTCCACCTTCCACAAGGTTTCTATCTAGGAGAAGAAGCAGAGAATTAATCCAAATTGCCTGAAAGGTCTGAAAGAGGACTAACAGGCAACAATTTCAAAGAAACAGTTGGTTGGTAAGGAAGGAAATGAAAAAGAACAAAGCAAATGTTTCTAACTGGCACTATGCAACAATGGTCTACCACATGGTTAAATGGTAGACGTTGCAGGAGGAACGTAACATTAGAGGCACTAAAACTATAAACATGGATTAATACAAGATGGTTGTCCTAAAATACAAAGAAACAATTTAGTCAGTGTGTGACACATAGAAACTAATGTTAGTTATGCTGTTTACGGAGGAGAATGTGATGTTCAAAAATCAACTTATCACAAATTACATGCTTACTCTATTAATGTAATGACCTTGGGAGTTGACTCATAGACTTCCTTAACCTAATGATCATGCCAAGCATAATCAATTAGATTTGCAATTAAAATTACAATTTATCTAACATGTTCTCCTGCTCTACCCCCACCTCTTTATGAGGTTCGGGAGCCTGTTGGGTGATAAATATAAGTATCCTTCTGCTATGGTTATCTTTCTATTTTTTTTAAAGCTCATCTATTATGTATAATTTATTAAACCTTAAATCCTCTATTTGTAAGTTTCAGCAAAATTTAGTCAGGTTTCAATACAGAGTGTCAAGGGATAATTAGGAGAGTTAGCAGTAATTTATCATTTCTCAGCTGGGTTTTCAAGCTTTCACTGACTGCCTGTAGAAATCCGCTAGCCAGTTCTACACAGATCCCTATGAAATCTCCTTTATCTTTGTGCAAATTGCTTTTCTATTTTCCTAAAGTGAGCTGAAAGATGAGCCAATCCATTCCTGAAAATCTAACCACCAGTGTGCTTGTCATCGGAGTGCAGCTGAGGCCACCGGTTCAGATGAACTACTGCAGTGGCTAATGGTTGATACAAAATGCCATGGGAAAATTTTTCCCGACCTGCTGTGGTTTAGAAGTTTAACCAGGCAGGTTAGGCCTTCAGAATATATGCACAGAAATCTCTGAACATGCCAATACACATTTTATGGAGCAAATGTTGCCCAGTAATCCACCAAAGTGGAAAAGGCTGGAGAAGGGGGAGATACCTTTTCTGTACCATTGCCTTCAAAGAGGAGGATTTTATTAAGCCTTACCCAAAAGAGGAGGACCTCATGTTCTTTAGAGAGATTCATTTACTAGATGGTGAAAAATGAATGCTCTAGGTAATTTCATTCGGAAATGATTTATTTCTAAATGGGGGAAAATTGACACTTGGTGAAGAAAGTAAAAAGCAAGTCTCTGGGAAGAGCCATCTAGTCTCAGGTATAACCCAATTACTTGAACACAGGAAATAAGAGCACAGAAAGAGGGGTGCAAGGTCACCCAAGAAAGTCATTCCTTGCAATACCTTCCTTTCTCCCTCCCCACAGACCCTCAGAAAAGTATAAACTGACCCATATTTCCAGTTTATTTCTGACACCTAAACCTAATCAAAGTTCACTTTTTAGAAATCCAATAGTTATTCTCAATTAGATTGCACAGCAAATTAAATCATAAATTTCTCTATCCCAGCCCCAGTTGTCACATTCCTAAAATACAACTTGCTTCCCTCTGGCACTTTATTTAAATCTCTGAGGCCAGGATCCAAAGCAAGTTATGGATTTGATAATTTGCTAATGTGGCCACAGTAATTGTTTTGAGCCATATTTGTGATTTTATTGGATCTTACAACAATCAATAATAATCCGTTGATGCCCTTGACGCTCAGGTTTTCTCATAGTGGACAAATGGGGGAGTGGATTCATTTTTAATGTACTTGCTTAGCATTCCCTCCCTGGGAGAGAGAGCCCTGCATATATTAATAAAGGGCAAGAAATGAATGGCATCAGTGAACATACTTTATCCTGAAGAACTAGCTGCAGGATAAGATTTAATGCTGAAAAGAAAGAGGAGAATAGACTAACAGGGCCTATTTTGTGCAGCACCACCATCATTAAAGTTAATGGAATTACTGTGTGGTCATGCACCAAAGGGAGCCTCTTAGAAGTTAAGCTCTTCTAGGGCCATTTATTTGAAGACTTTCACTCAAAGTTTCCCATTGGCATGTGATGAGTATTGCAGATATGCAGAAACACTTTAGAAATTGTTTATTCAAACTGCCAGTTAAGCATATTAAGAAGCAACAATAACTGAATATTTAGAGTAGATGATCTAGTTGAACATATCTTCTGTTGAAACCAGCAAAAAGTTCAACTCTGCCTCACTCAAATAGAGGACTTTATTGGATCACCTAATTAAAAAGTCTAGAGGTAGTATAGGCTTCAGGACTGGTTAATTCAACAATCTGATAATGTCCTCAAAGAGCCAGCGTCTTTCTACCTTTGCCATTCCAGCCTTAGCATCTGTTTCATTCTAAAGCAGGCTGTCCTAAAAAGCATAGATGGCTACCAGCAGGCACCAGAGTTACCTGCTTTCTTATTCACAAGCTATAATGGAAAAAGCATCCCTCTCTATAATAGAGGGACTGACCATTCCTAACATCGAGGGACTCCTATACTCAGTCGTAGAAAAGGATAAATTGAAGTCATCACCATGTTAGAGAGAATTGACTTATACCAGAAATGAGAATACTACAGCCTTTGGGTCAAATCTAGCCCACCATCTGTTTTTACAAATAAAGTTTTATTGGAGCACAGCCATGCCCATTTGTGAAAATTCACTTGCATATATTCTATGACTGTCTTTGTGCTATAAAGGCCATTGTATAATTGTGACAAAGACCATCTGTCAACAACTCAAAAACTAAAATATTTACTATGTGGCCTTTTACAAAAAATACCCTAGCACACAACAGATAAGGTCTATAGCTGGAGCTAAAGATAGATTTGAACCCATCCTAACTTCTTGGCTGCTAAATAATGAGGAAGGGTAGAAAGAATGTATGGGGACAATCACACTGTACTTAATTGGCATGAGATAAAATTATTCAAGTTCTAGGAAACTGGGCTAAGAAACTTAAAAACCAAATCAATTAAGGGGACCTATCATAAGCACATGTGAAATATCTTCTGCCCTTAAGATATTATCAAAATGTCAATTGCATTTAAAATATATAATTACAATTCCTCACCACAGTGTAAGACCTGGTATAACCACTCCCCTATCCATCTCTTCAAACTTTTCTCCCACTACTGCTATCTATACTCCTTTGCACCCCAAATTCCCACCACCTGGCCTCTAATCATTTCCTAT
Source organism: Galagoides demidoff (assembly GCA_963574575.1). Taxonomy (NCBI): domain Eukaryota; kingdom Metazoa; phylum Chordata; class Mammalia; order Primates; family Galagidae; genus Galagoides; species Galagoides demidoff. The sequence continues at coordinate 26,150 of CAUYQV010041586.1, forward strand.
AATAAGCCAACCTCCTTCCCACTGCTGTTGCCTCTACACGGAGTGCTCTTTCTTACCCAGCTCTTCACCTATCTGAGTCCCTGTTATTCACTTTACTGGCCCCATCTTCAGTGGGCTTTCCTTGACCACTCTATCTAAAGTAACCACCTCACTCCTATTCTCCTGCCCCCTTGTTATCTCATTTGGCAAAGCCTTGTTATAATCTTTCTAATATTATTCCAAACCTGCAATATTTTATTTATTTCCTTGAATGTAGAGGAAGACATACAATGCTGAGAGTTATTTCTTGCTTATCATGCTTTCTATTGTAGCCCAGTGCCTGGAAATACCTGGCATATAGTAGGTCCTCAAAAAACACTTAATGGGAGAATGAATTAATATTAATTGTAGAATTTCTAAAACCTTTCAGACTTCTCCCATCAGGGTATTTACTTCAAAGGCTTCCGTAAAGACGGGGGCTATGTCTCATCCTGCCTGTTCTCCTATGGCCTATCCTGGAACATAGTAGGTGCAGGAATAATAAATTACGGAATGACTGCTAGCTAGACGAACATGAGTAGGTAGGCTGCTCATTTCCAAGGAGGCATGAACGGGCTACCTTCGGTAGTGAAGAAATTCTCAATAGCAACCACAGATCAAAGTTGTTCAGAACTGGAAGCAGCTACTATCCAATGGTTTGAGTTCCCAGGTACAGAGAAAGATGAAAGAGACTTAAATGCTACAGGGATGGTTATTTGTAGTGTAGCTGATGATACTAATCATTTCCTAACAAGAAACCAAGATGATGAAAATACACAAGATGACTTCCAAGGTCACTGGCCCCTTTGGGATTCTCTGAATTATCATCCTATGCTCTAAGTTTTTTCCTCAAGAGTGAGATTCATTGATGGTCATCCATAGCTGATGTTCCATGACTGAACAATTTCATCAAAATTATATTGCTAGAACCTGATTACATCTGGGAATTCATACCATTTACAACCAACAGAGGAAGTGGAACACAAATAAAAGCCCCTGCTGGGTTGTTTTTCAGGCTACCAGGACAGGAAGGATGATAAGAAAATCATTTTTTTGACTAACAGGTTCTGATTCATAGGCTGTAGATTGGGGATTTGAATGTGAACATTAGTATAAATGAATTTCACAAAATAAAAGAATATTTGGTGTGTTCACTTTGTTAGCACAATGTTGTTTATTCTTCTTAACCAGAGTTTCAGGCAAGGGTGACATTTTAAACAACTCTGTGTTTTAATTTTTCACATAACATTAGGAACAAGAAAAGGTTATTTAAAAGAATAAACTACCAGAAAAAGAAATGGGAGTTTTCATTACTAGATTCCAATAACGTTATCTTTACATTGAATGAGCCCAGGATTTCAAACCACTGGGGTTTTTTTTTTTCCTTCTTCCCCTGAAGTTAGGGGTTAATATGACTCAGAAGCCTTCCACAAGTGTATGTCTCCATTTCCCCAATGTTTATGGACAAAAGCTTCCCTGGAGAAGGGATCTGCTAGTAGACAATGGGTGTAGGAGTGATGCCTCACGACAAGTGAAGTTGAAGTTTCAAAATTTCCCTTCGCCAGCATTAACATAATTCACATGGAAGGAGGGAAAGGATTTCTCATTGCGTTTGGTCCAAGGACCATTATAGATTTTCAGCAGCCCAATATTTTTCACTCATATGTCATCAGGAAGGGCGTTATTCTAATTCTTCCATGTCTACCGTTCTGCAGGCTGTCACGTCAATTATTCATTAAGCTGGTTTCCATTTGACCCAGGCTCAGCCATCAAATTTTTACTTTTCCAGCTGCTTTTTGGGTCTTGAGAATTACTTTATTAATGGCTTTGGTACAAACGGTAGAAGAGGAGCAGCTGAAGGGGATTGAATAATTCAAGATGAATGGGGAGCAAAAAGTCAAGTCTAGGTCATGTAGAAGAAGAATCGAAATATATTCATGTAGATAAATAAAATAGCAGTTCATAAATCTGGGTAACCATACGAATGAACTGGTAGGCCTTTAACTATCTCTTTCATGGGTCTTATTCTCAGACCTTCATAGGTAGGAGGCATGAGAAGTACTTATGGGCTACAGAGGATAAAGCCAAAAGGAAGAATTGCAATAGTCATTTCTTCATGGAAGATTCTTCAGATGGGGCCCCAATTTTTTCTTTTAAAATGCACTTAAAAACATGAATAGCATTCTAAAGTGTAGATAATAAAATCAACAACCAGATATGCATTACCCAATTTGAAAATGAAACATTATTGTTTTACAATTTGAAAATAAAACATTATCTTGTTAGAAACCCCCTTCCCACCCCATATTGTGTTCTTTCTCCTCCCTACCTTAACTCACAGGCAATCCCAACCCCATCCATGCCCTTGCCTGTCAGCAATATATAGATCTACATGGTTTTCAATTTATACAGATAGCCTATAAACAACCTCTTCTTATATTTTATTATTTCCTTCTGTTAATCAGTCCTGAATCAATAGTCTGTAACATCTGGATTTCTTTCAGCAGAAATGCCCACTTTCAATTAAAGCACACATTATTTTATGGGCATTCATTTCCCATGCTGTATTTAAAGATATGGGGTGATCTAAAACAAATACAGGGTTGAACTGGTCACTTATATTTAATCAAAAGTGTTGAACCTTGTCATGTGATTAATTGGGCTGAGTTTATTTTACTTATTTTTATAGATGTACAGTTTGGGCAAATCAATTATTTAGATGTCACAGGTTTAAACCTTTAAAATTCGTTAGAATGAGCTGATTACATGGAGTTATAGAATTGTGTGCATAATTTCCTTGGCTTGAAATATACATAGCAAAATGCTGGGAGTAATTCCTTTAATGATTATTTATTAGTAGTATCCCATAAAAAATGATGATAGTGACTGGTCTTACTACCACAGCAAAGGTAAGACGATGACTCTGAATCATAATGTCTTACGTTTATGCAGTATTTTTGAGTCTGCAGCACATGTATCAAAGGATATTTGATTTCATAGTGCTTAAGTAGAAATTGCAACTCTGAGCCTCAGGTATAAAAGACAGTTAACTAAAACTATAAAACATTGATTGTATCTACCATATTTGCCACATTTCTGCAATAAACATCTCAAAATAAATTAAACAGCCAAATATCCACTTTGCTATATGTCAGGGCCTCCAATTACTGAGGGGATGTGTTTAGTAGTACTAATGAAAAATGAAACACCTAAAACATATAATTCTGGTATAAATTGACATGCAGAAATAAAGCAACATTTAGGTTAGTTAACCTTCATCTGGGCAATTGAGCTAAACAAAGATTGTCCTCTGGGTATTTTTATATGGAAGCCAATATCATTCCATGCACAGCAAAATAATACAGATTAATCTGTGTGAGGGTGACAAAATATTTACAAAACCTCTCCTTGAGCATTTTCAGCTGTGCTTATTGGATGGGTAGCACATTTAGGAACAGCCTGGTCATATGATACAATAAATGGTTAGATTTTTGGATAGGCCTGGGTTTGAATCCAAGTTCTGCTGTCAACTATGCTTTTTTTGTATGTCACTTTTCTTCCGTACACCTTGGTTTCTCCCAGTGTAAAATATTAATGCCCACTTCAGTAGCTTGCTGGAAGGATTAAAATAAGTTATAAAACTAATAGCAAACATTTAGTAAGACTTTACCTTGGGTCACATGCTATCTTAAAGGCATTTACGTACATTCATCTGCTTCGTTCTCACAACACCCCAGGAGGCAGAACACCATGAAGATGCCTGTCTTGTAAATTTGTGAATGGATGCCCAGGCTCAGAAAGGTTGACTTGCACAGAGTTCACATTCCTGGTGAGGGATCACCTGGGTTTGAAAGCAGGTATTCTGCCTTTGGAGTCTTCCCTCTTCATCTGTGTGTTTTAACTGCCCTGCATTCTCCCCTCTCCGCTCCACCTCCACCCCCACCTCTACCAAGACCCACACTTCTACCCTGGGATCTTCCCACCTACCCATCCACCTTAGCCTAAGAACAGGGAAAAAATAATTTGAATGTGAAAATACCAGGGGTCTTGGTTAATTTTCCTTTCAGTTATTTGACCCAAATGGCATCATGCACATCAAAATTAACAAATTAGAAATGAAAAAAAAAAAAACTGTGATTTGATACCTCCTTAGGAAAGGGCTTGAGGGTTTAGTAGGAGAGAGGAAACTTCCCAAAGGAAGGTAGGCCCCAGCCCCTTTTTTGCCTGGAGACCTAGGGGTGGTGGTTTTGCTTTCAAATCACCAGGAGAGAGAAAGTGAGGGAGTTAGAGACATTTACAAGCCAGAGGGAAAGGCCTTGGAGCCTCATCACCCGTTAAAGTCATCCACTCCCAACACGTATACCCAAACCCATTCCCTGAACACTACAGTTGTTTTGGTTTACAGAGTTCAGTCAAATTGGATTCATTCTGAGAACAGAGATGCAAATTTAAGGCAATCCCACAAGATAAAAGATACTGCATCCTGAAGATACTAATTATTTTCGCAGTAAATACATGCATTAATTATAAACATAGGCAAGGCACTGTTCACCATGGCTGTAATCAAAGGATGAAAGTCCCTTGGCGAATTACAGCTCTCTTATAATTTCTTTCCAGAGGAAAATAATAAATACAAGTCAAAGAAAATTATTTCACGAGTTTCTCCTTTCTGTGCACACCACATCTTTCCTAGGAATTGGTTTGGGTTGAGAGAATGGCTATATACAGATTCCTCCATAACAATTTCTTATCTTTATCACTTACTTGGTAAAGCAGCATTGAGAGATCAAAGTGTACATCAGGATCATTTGTTCTTTCTGTTAAAACACAGAGTCCCAGGTCCAACATCAGACCTCACACATAAGCCTGGGGGTAGCACATTTCTATACCAGGAATATCTATTTTAGGTAACTCGGAAGGATACTGTAAATTCATAACCTTGACTTCTTCCTTAGCAACTAGGTGTACAGCAGAAGCTAAAAAACTTAAGATAGAGAAGGTCAGTATGCTTTCCCAATTAATGAGGCAGATGTCTGAATTTCCAAGGCGTCATTTTTATAAAAAAGTTCGAACAAGATCTTCAAACAGTACAAATCATTTAATCAGAGAAAATTTTCTTAAGAACTTAGTCTAAAGACAGTAATAGGAATTTAATGTAGAATAACTGTGTGAATTTGGCAGGACAACAAATTATTTCAATGCCAGTTATATAACCTTAAAGCCCAGATGTAGCCTATTTTATAGATGAGAAAATTAAGGTCAATCTTAAGGTTAAGAAATAGGCACAAGTCCCAGGGATAATATGTGGCAGGGCAGGGATTTGAACTGGGTGGACTGGTTCCAGATTCCACACCTATGTCCACATTTTAGCCAATCTTCACTATATCTATGGTCTGCTGAAAATGAATATTCCAGCTTCTCCCCACTGTCACTCAATACAAAAGAGTTTCCCCAGTCAAAAAATGGAGAAGTAGATGTTCCGAGAGGTTGAGAGACTGGCTGAAAGTTGCACAGCTAGTAAGTCAGTAGAGCTAATATCACTATGGATCCTCTAACTGATGTCAAGGTGTGTTAACAACTAGACTTCATTAAGAGAAACATCCTCTTGTCCATAAATCTAAAAGATTACCAAATATTTATGTGGAACATTTGTTCTAGGACCAACCTCAGAAATTCCTCAGTGAACTCCTCGTCTTCCTTTTTCTTTTTAAATTTTTAAATCATACTTTTAAAAATTCCTTTTCCTGTTCTAGAGCAATCTAAACAGTAATTGCTAATATCTCAATAGTTATTAAGAGATACTTCCCAATGCATTAATTCTATAAAATTAAATCTCTAAGTAGAAGATTTAAGCACTCCAAACACAGAAAAACGTAAGAAAACACAGTCTCTAAATAGTTCTTATGAGATTCCAGATTACCTGCCTGGAATTAATCTCTCTTTAATATACCTAAAATACCACCCCACCCGAAGATGTGCATAGTAATTGCTCTAAGAGATGGCTCACATTAAACTTATTAAGCTGCATCATTTTTAAAGGAATGAATATCACCTTAATGGTCTGGTTAGTTGGAATTATATTTTGGAATATTATCTGAGAACTTGATTAGTAGAAATTTTGGTCTTCATTATTGACACCTGGAATATAGGTGATTTTTTAAGTAGAGAAACCCAGTGCCCTGACTACACAAGAAATATAAACACATATCATCTGCTACTTCATGGTAACTAAAGTTAGAAACATAGGAACAGAGATCTGTTATATTAAACAAAATTCCATTATCCCTATTCTCTTCCCCACACAAAAGAACCATGGAAAACATAGGTGAGAAAAAGTAATATCCCTAGGTTATAGGGATATTACTTTATCCATCCCTAGGTTCATGGCTAAGACCCTATAACAAAATACTGATGAAGAAAAGAATAACAAATATGATTAACATAACATTTATGTGACACTGGAGCCTTCAGAAGTGAACCCAAAGAAAGAGGGGAAATTAGGTACTTTTATGGACACGTATGCAGAATGTGATTGCAGGACCAAAGAGTATGCACTAATGGCAATAAACTGGGGGACACTTAGTAAAGCCTGTTTATTTAGATTCTTCTTGGCCTTTGGATACAGGGACATAAGGAAGGAACCTTCTGGAGTGAGGTTCTTCTGACCTACTTTCAGGAGAAGTAAGTCAGAGAATTCTTTTTATGGCCCACTTCAGGGGAGACAAATGGAGGAAGGCCAGAAAAGGGCCTTCCTGCTTCTTCAGTTTTCTCAATTTTCTTTACCTTCAACTATTCCCGTAAGCCAAGGTGCCACATTTTGGGGTGGCACCGTCCTGAGCCCTCTGGTAAACAATGACAAAATGCAGGTCCTTACCCTCCCAAAGCTCACATTCTGAAAGGACTAAAGAAAAGATAGTGATGCAGGTATTAAACAAAAGACGGCAAAGAAGGCTTTGATGGAAATCAAACAAAGCCCCAGGACAGGAAGGACGGGGCTTAGGAGGGCAACTTCAGAAGGGATCAGGGAGGTTGCTGTGAGGGCCCATATGGCTGAGATGAAGAGACTGCTTTCTAAGCCTGTAGGACATCTAAACTGCGGCAATAATCGCCTTGTGGACCACAGGGTTCTGTTGCTTTTAAACCCTAAATGGAGAGTTAATAATCAATTGTAAAACAAGAGGTCACCTTTCTACTTTGTTATTTCCCTTTCCCTGCTACAAGTACCTTACTGAGTAAGCTAGGCCACCCCTGCTCTTTGCAAAGCAGAATTTAAAACCCCTGAAACAAAAAAGCCCTAAGGTGGTATCATGTTCAAGAGGCTAACTCAGTGGAACACCTTCATTAACAATAACAACAGTTGCTTCAGGGGAACAGACCATTACTGGGCTTATTGCTATTATCACACAGCATGCGATAAAAGTGGTTTAGAACCCAGGGATCAGGCAGAATATCAAGAATCAGACACAGAGGCGAAGATGAAGAGAACAGTCCCTGAGCTTCCCCTGGCAGGTCGTCAAATGCTGCCTTAAAATGTGCAACTGTGTGAATTTCAAAATATGAAATGCTCAGAGACCTGAATTGTAGTTTTCAGAACTGGACAGCTGAATATTAAAGAGGCTGCTTTGTTCCCTGGAAGTAGCTGCTGCAAGACTGGTTTCCACGGGTCATAATTATGTGGCCATCACTACTTAGAATTTTATCATCATGAAACAGTGAGGTTGATCAGTATCTACGCTCTGAAAAGAATCATGAGGTGTGCTTATTAATAACAAAGATTTCCAAGCGCCAACCACAAGATTCCAAGTGCATAGGATCTGGAGTGACAACGGAGCAGCAACTTTTCACTATCATCCGCTAACGAAGTTAATTTCAGAAAGGTGGTACACTTTCAAAACCAGATTAGACAATTTTAGATATGAAGACACGGTAAAGGATAGTTTCTAAAACTTTACTGTCCACTGAGATTGTGTGTGCTTAAGGAGAAAGAGAGAGAGAGACTGAGAGAGCACATTTTCTTTTAAGCATTATATTCTACAAAGGATATAGAATGACCCCACTAATCCATACTGGAGAAAATCTGTGCTCAGATTGGAAACAATTCAAAGATGTCCAGAACCATGTAATATATGTTATAATATATATAGTTGTTTAATAAAAATCATCTTAAGCTAAATAATTGTGGTGATAGTAACAACAACTACATTCAATAATTCCTATGTAAGTACTAGATGTTAAGAATTAGTCCATCATCAAAGCTGACAAAAACATTATAAAGTTTGACCACGCAGTTAGGACATCAAGAAGTACTTGTTGTAGGTCTTAGAGAGTCTGTGGCCATTATGTTTTCAGTCTTGCTACACTTAATGGTTTGCTTGTATTGCGCATGTCTTTTTTAGTGTATTATTATTTTTAATCAAGAGATAATCCACACAAAATAAAACCCATTCCTGTAAAATGTACAATTCAGTGCATTTAGAATATTCACAAAGTTGCCTGATCATCAGCACTGACTCCACGATATTTTCATCACCCCAAATAGAAATCTGTGCCCATTGGAGGCACTCCCCACTCCCTCCTGCCCCGAGCCCCTAACAACTACTAATCTATTTACATAGCAAATATTCTTAATGTCCCCCCGTGAAATTGTTAAATAGAATTTTGCGACCATATAACTTATCTATTCATGTAAATTTTAACCATGAAATTTTAATATTATCATTCTGTGCACTCCACTGACTAAGGTATGTGCCTTCTCCCATGTCACTAGCTACGCCTCTACCATGTCATTTTCAATAGCTCAAGGAATTCCATCCAATGAATAATGCAGAATGCATCTAACTAAGCTGGGGTGGTTGGGATTGGCGTTTGAATACTGAGTTTTCATAATAACAATCTGGTAACCATGTTTAAATGTTTGTGTTTTATATCTCAGGAATTGATTTCAAAAGCAGTCTGAAAGTATTTTATCCTTTTTTAAAAACATCTGTATTATTTGGCATCTTGTATGGGGGTAGAAAGTGGACAGAGGAAAGCTGAAAGTTACATCCTTTGTCCAGAGCCGTCGGGGCGGGGGGCGGGGGGGGTGGGGAGCTGGCCCCTTTTTATCCTAAGGAATTTGGTGGTGCATTTGGAGGCAGTTACTCCAGGATGTACTTCTCAGGGATTCTATGTTTAAGTCCCACAGTAGGTGTGGGAAAGTCACATGCAAAGTAATAACAAAAAGGAACTCTGTTTACATGGCCGTGTTTGGTGCCAAGCCTCGCATTATCCACTCACAGCTAGACTCAGAGGCATCAAACTTGATTTCATGAGGTATAACAGCAGCACCCCAGCCTGACTTATTTCTGATTTTTAGCACCAAAAATAGAGCCTTTTTTCTATGACTTTGGCACAGGATCTAACCACATAGGAATTGACATTTGTATGAAAGAGGCTGGTATCCAGCTTCTGAGGCAGCCAGGAATTTTATTCTTTTCTTTTTACTATGGAAGGGGAGACTATCTTAATAAATTCTCCTTTCTTTTTTTTTTTTTTTTTTTAGCACACTTAAAAACCCATTTTTGAGCTCCACTGACTCCATTAGGTTTGAAGGTTGGTATTAAGTATGTAGGGAGGTGAAGAGCAGGTGTGGAGGTGAGGACAGTGAGAAGCACAGCACCCAGGGAAGGGGGACCCCTGGGGGCTACTGCAGTGGCTCTCTCTTCTCTCAAGAATAAAGTTCGTGTGCAATTTATATTTAAAAATTATGTATATATAAAATTATTTTTTCAATTAAAAATAAAATAATGTTTTAATTACTACCACTGTGGAAAAGTATTAAAAAAAATGAACTTTTTATGTCTACAAAAAAAAAGAAAGTAGAAGATCTAAAAACTGAGGTATGTCAAAGACACCCCAGGTTTCCATGGGGGGCCCATAGACTAGGTCCCTGCAAAGGTAACACACTGATTCCTGGACACTACCTCGCAAAAGACCTGTGACTCCTGTTTTTTTAGGACTTCTTGATTTAGTTTCTGTTTGAGCATTTGCATGATAATAATTTTACTAGGAAAGGTAAATGTCTTGTAAACTAATGGGAAGCATATTGTTTAGTACTGTGTATAATGTCGGGATTTATGGCTGTAACACCGAGGGTCTCTCTGACCTCGAAGATAACACAATGAAACAGCAGTGTGCTGCAAATGACTCGTTGTGATTTTTTTATTAGTCCTCATAATCGTCCCTTATTAATTTGTATGCACATAATAAGCACTCACCTTCACAGTCTGTCCAGCTTCAGGGCCATCCTAGAAATAAGGGAAAAACCAATAGAGGCGAGAACAGATAGATGGGGTCTCCTGCTTGTTCAGAATATCACCTGTTAATAATTTAGATCCAATTTCATTGCGTGTTAATTTATAGTACTCTCATGGGAACCATTTGCTTCAAATGTGTGGGGCCACACGGTTGTCCATTTCCACCGGAAAGTGGGAAGTTATGTACAAAAATGTTATAAATTATCCAGCAAGCCACCCCCTTGCTACTTTTCCTGCTCTTTGCTCTTGGCTATGGTTTTAATTACATTAAAGGAAGGATGAAGATGTTTGGGGAGGTGAAGTATCAAACTTTCAGTTATCTGTAAGTCAGACCTGGTTTATTGCCGCCTGATTATTTTAAGTCTCTGCTGAGAGGGTTTACGGTAAACATGCTCCATTCTTCAAGAATACAGAGGGTCTCATGCAGGAAGTGTCCTCTCCATCTAGTATGACCTTGCGGGAGAAAAATGGGAATGTTCCCTGTAGCTGGGCCATTTTTCCATCCTGGTTTCTTCTCTCTGCTTCTGAAGCCCAACAAAAGTATTGATATAGTTGAAAATGAGCAAACTTGCCTGGTCACAGCCATAATACAAAGCAAAAGAAAGTTCTCAGCTGGTTTGAGATGACAAAACACACAACTTCTACACTATCAGAAATTCCAAAATGGAATTTGAATTTGGGATTTTGGCCAGGTCTATCTGTGTCTAGGAGCCTGACTAATGGGGTGAGAATCACTGCTGTGCTGTGGCAAGGGTTAAGCAGAGCTGTGTATATCAGTGGTTTTTAAACTTAGAGCTCATTAGTAGGGCACAGAGTCAAATTAATGGGTTGCAACCAGTATTAAAAACAAACAAAATGATTAGATCATAATAGAATCTAAAACTTAACTATCAGAATACACAGAATGGGAAAAATTATAAAACTCTGGTTTCCTTTATCTTTATAGGTATAGATGTATGTGTGTATAAGGGGTGGCATATAAGACTGTGAAATATTTATCTTACTGTGAGTTACAGTAAAAAAAAAAGTTCAACAATACTGTATATATAAAAGTACTCTAAGTGCTATACACAACCAGTTCTTATATTTATGAATTTCACTTTCTAGTGAATTGTGTTAGATAACTAGCACTGGTCATTCCCTATAAACAGGAATTTTCTTCTTGTATTTCATTAAACACTGACACTCGCCTTCATTTGGTCTCTCTGGAAGTACAGATTGCAAAACAAGCTTGATAAATTTACTTTGAGTTGAATTACCTGCCTTCAGGTGACTCATTGGTTTGATATACAACACACACACACAATATTTGAGGTAAAGTTTAGATACTCTCAACATAAACATGGCAATAAAAGAATTGTCTTTTGAGAAGTAAACGAGCACTTTTAGTCAGAGCCTTTGTAAACTGAAAGCATTGGCTTTATCTGGTCCTTTTGAAGGTCTCTGGTGGAGGGTGAGGAAGGGAGGGAGGATAGTAAGCACCAGTTTAACTAATGGGCTGAGCAAAGAGTCCCCACGTTTTGAAACAACCCATTTCTTTCTCAAAGACAAGTGCAGAGTTATCAAATTTCAGGGCCACAAAGGAATCTATTTTTGTACTGATGCCTCCTCTTGCCACAGGGGAGCTGAATGGGTCTATGATATTTTATTAAACTGATTTACAGAATTCCCAGCTGGTAACTCATCGTCATCTCCTTCTCCCAGCCTGACAACATGTGGGGCTGGTTCAATCTTTACCTAAAGAGCTCCAGTGACTGGGGGTCTGCTTTCTTTACTGGAGAGAGGACCACACCCAGCCAATCAATCTAGCTTCTAAATAATCCATGATCAATCACTGCAGCTTAAATTAAAGGTAGAGAAATGGTAAGGCCTAAGAGTGCAAGACCCAACCTAATTTGCACAGCACTGAATTACAGCAAGACTTAGCCCATGAAGTCCTTAAAAATTATTTACCATGAAGTGAAAATGACTTGTCCAGCCCCAGTCCTGGTTAGAGATCTGAAATGTCTCAGTGCTTCAGAAGAATGGTGTCAGATGATAATCCACAGTCTATCAGTGGATAGGAGAGCAGCCACGAAGTAGTTGACACCTTTTTTGACTGTTTTATAAGATATGAACAACAACAGATGCTTTACCAGTCAGAAGGAGAGGGCCTCATACTAGGACTTGAAAAGAAAAAAAAATAAATTCTGTGTAATCTGTACACTCACCTACACAGGAAAGGTGAGAGAGGTCTTTTGCAAATGCTTTTTCTCACTGTCTGGACTCTATGGCTTACCTGTAAACAAATAAGCTATTTCATCAGAATGCTTCTTGAGTAAGCACTCCAGTGACCACAGTTGGTACACAGGACATCTACAGCGGGATCTGTGAAGTCACACTGTGCTTGTTTGGGGGAGTATTCTAACTGAGCAGTTTCTATCCCCACTATTGAATCTTCTGGGACCAGGGCCGGAACTCTCATAAACTAAGGAGTTAAGAAACAAATATTTGCCAAGGATTGAACACCAAGGAGTTTAAAGAAAGCTTATAAACATGGCTAATTATATTTTGAAGGAGAAGTTATGATGTGTAGAAAAATTTCTCTTAAGAGAAAGGAATTTTAGTGTACAGACAGACTTAAGTGCTTGCTGCGATAATTTTGCCAACAGTCAAGAGCTGTTCTGGACCATTATTTCCTGACCCATATTCTAAAGCTCTGTTCTCCCCAGCAGCCAAAGGCACAAGGTTGGAGAAGCAGCTGTAACATCCAGCTGGTTTGTCCAGGTAGAGTATCATGATTAAAATTTTAATTTAAAAATCTCTTTAGAAAAATAGAATAAACATGTAATAAATACACAAAAGTAGATGTTTATTTTATTTTTAAAAAGAGTGTAGACATTCTGAAAATGTACAATGAACTTCACCTATAACTAAGAGATGTGGTTAAGCAATTTATGACAAGATTCTTCAGACTGATGGTTCGGAATCCAAGAAGACATATGAAGGTAAATCATCATTAAGGAAAGGGGTTGCTTACTGATAAAAACAGAACATCCTTAGGGTATTTTACAAGTTACACAAAGCAACATACTGGTCTGAGCAATCAAGGTCTAGAATAAGAAGGCATAAGTTTGGTAACTTACAGTAGCAATGAATATTCACTCTGATCCCGCCAATTACATTTCAGCCCTTTTTTATATTTGAACTCATATGTATTTGATGTACATTGTGTATAGACCACAAAATCTATGTTAATATTTGTTTAGTTCTAGATACTAGCAAGAAAACAAGCACGCTTGTACTTTTTTCTGTTTCTTTCATTTTTCCTTTCTTCTTGTTGTTTTAAGACAGCATGCTTCTGTCAGGAGCTAAGCAGCTAAAGGGCATAATAAAACCACAATTCTTCAATGGCTAGTCTTACCAGAACATCAAGCCCCATGCACTACTGTAGAATTCAGGGCCCAAAGGGACGCACACTGAGCTCAGCTGGGCCAGCCTGATTTCCATAAGAGAGAGGGAAAGGGAATGGGGAAAACTGATTAATTTTGCTCATAATCAGAAAACTCATGTCAACGGTAAACTAGGAAAAGGGGCATTTGTTTAATCTGAGTTCATTTTTCAAGAGAGGAGAAGGGAGGCCTTCACCCACAGGGCATCTGATACTTAAAAAGATAATTATCCTTCTTTGGCAGGGCTGCTTTATTATCATGGGTCAATGAACCGTTTAGAAATGAAGAATTTCCTTTCATTTCCTTGTAGCAGATTGCCAGCTTCCACCCCCACTGAGCTGCCTTTTCTTTGCTAAAAGGGACCTTTCCCCATCTTTCTCCTCCCTACTTTAATTTACACCCTCCCTTAGGCCCTGACTTCACCAAAGCAAAGCAAGATGACAGGCATGCAAGCTTCCGACAATATCCACAATTGCTGTGTTAGGCTGTGTACATGCAGCAACTAGGTGGGGAAGAAATTTCACATGAGCAATTGCTTAGTATAAAAACTGGTGAAATCAATCTGATTACCTTTGTACCTAATGTAAATTTAGTAATATTAAGCCACTCAAAATTGTTTTCAATGCCATAAAAATAGATGCTAGGGACAGTTACAATGGCTCATGTCTGTAATCCCAGCGCTATCTGAGGCTGAGGCAGGAGGATCCCTTGAGGTCAAGAGTTAGAGGCTGCAGTGGACTAAAATCATGTCACTACACTCCAGCCTGGGAGACAGAGCAAGATTCTGTATCTTAAAGAAAATAAAAAAGGAAGAAAGGAAGGAAGGAAAAAATAGTTGAAATGGCAAATTTCCTTATGTAGGATATTGATCAGAAGTTTTAAAACAATTGTCTCGTTAATGAGTCAAAATGTTTAGGGAATTAAATTGACATGGCTGAATCTGTTAGCTATTTTGTCCTTTGTACACACAGCCACAGGGTCATATAGCACATAAATTTATTACTTTTATTGACCATCAATAATAATGATACAATGTGTCACAAAAAATTTAAACAGGCTTAATAATACTCATATAGGTAAATATTTTTCCCAAGCCATTTGTGCAACATTGTTTTAACATGTATATTTCCTGCACCCCTACCCTTTGTTAAAAACTCATCTTCATTGCATATAACACACACATAAATTTGCATGCAATTGATAATACAATGAAATAAAAAGAACTGTTAAGGTTCTTGTGAGTGATCATTATCTTCATTCTGTTGGGACCCAGAGGGTGGGAAACAAGCATCTCAACCTGGAAGTGACCAGGAGTTACACAGGGTCAGGCTCCTGTGTGAGTGGTTAAACTTGCCAGCAGCAGACTCACTACCCAACACCGTCCCCTCCCTGGGCCATTCTGGGAGCCAATTTGGTCTCAAAAAGCCCAATTAACCATTTTCCCATAGCTCCTTTAAAAGGCAAGTGAAAAGAGGCTACGCCTTTATCCTGATTTGCCGCCTCCTCTCTCCTAAACCTTCTTTTTGCCCCTCCTTCCCCGTGCCCACTGTACACTGGCCATGTTTGCCTCCTTGCTTTTCCTAAAACACACTAGGTTGGGGCCTCTGTCCTAGGTATTTTGTCTGCCGAGAATTCAATCCCCCATGATTTTCACATGACTGCTTTTCTCTGATCATTCAGATTCCCATTGAAGTTTTGCTCCCTCGTAGGAGCATCCTGTGACCAACAGTTTAAACTCACTGTCATTGTTCTATTCCAGTCCTTTCCATAACCCTTTCCATCACCTGCTCATTTTCTTGTTGGTTACTGCCCCCTCCAGTGAGAATGGAGTGCCAGGAGAGCAAAGGCTTTCTCCTGTACCCTGCTGCTTCACCACTGCCTGGAACCTCACAGGTACTTAAGAAGTACTGCAAGGATGAATGAGTAAATGACAAACAGACCTCCTATCAGCCATCTCTGACTACTGACACCGAAAAAATGGAAAAGACAGTAATTTAATTTTTAGTTGTCTATACAAACTTGGGTTTACTTGTGAGATTTTTTTCCAATTCAAAGAGGTTTACCCTTAATATCTGGCATAGTTTGAACTAATGCTGGGTATGAGTATAATTTTGAAGGTAAATATCCTTTTTAAAAATCCCTTTATAATGAAAAACAAGTGTTTCTATGTTATTTAGAGTCATGGCTAACCCGTATCTATATAAATGATACCTTTTTTTTCCATACAGCATCTCACTTTGTCACCCAGGCTAGAATGCAGTGGTACACACAGCTCACAGCAGCTTCAAACTCCTGAGCTCAAGCCATTTTCCCACCTGAGCCTTCTGTGTGGCTAGGGCTAGAGACATGTATCACCATGTTCAGCTAATTTTTTTTTTTTTTTTTTTTTTTTTTACAGATGCGGTCTTACTATGTTGCCCAGGCTACTCTTGAACTTCTGGCCTCAAGAGATCCTCCTGCCTTGGCCTCACCAAGTGTTGGGATTACAGGCATGCATCACTGTGCCAGGCCCACAAATACTGCTTTTTGTTATGACTAAAAATGTATAAGAAATATAGTTTATTTATTAATTCAGTGAACATTGAATACCAGTTAAAGGTAACACTGTTAGGATTTGGGAAGAACTGGAAAGTAAAAAGTTGCTCCTATCCTTTCTTCCACTCAAGGATTGAAACAGATCATTTCCACATAATGAGGAAAATAGATGTAAGCATAGAGGGGTCTAAGAAAGAAGGGGGGCACCCAATACAGAGGGAATGTGGGACACTGTAGAAAACAAGGGGTCTTTGCCAGCCATCAGTAACTTCTGTGTGAAATAGATTATCCTGTAGCTAGCTGGAAATATAAACAAGCTCATGAGAGACTTAAAGCATATCCGGAAATTTCTATAAGAGATCACATACTAAATACTTTAGGTTTTACAAATCATATGCCTAAGTAGCCACAGACAATACAAAAATAAACAGGTGTGACAGTATTCCAGTAAACCATTATTTACAAAAAGAAGGGGCAGACCCAAATTGGCCCATCACCCTGAGAGTGCTAATCCCTGATTTAAAGGGATTATATTAGACTGAAGTAAGTGACTAAGAGAAATTGGAAATATTTGGGGTCCTATTCCTTTTTTTCATAAATTGAGCACTATAATTCTACTGTAAAACAGCATACCAAAGACCATTACATTACCTTTAAATTTTTCACTGTCTTAAAAAAATACCTGAGCTGAGTAGATCCTCTTAATGACTCAGTATAATACTTTCTTTTGAGAATTAAACACAACAATCAGAAAACATGTTGTGGTATTGACATCTCACAGATAAAACACTGATATTTATTTTCAACTAAAGGAGTTTCTTCCAACTCTAATTGGTAAAAAAAAAAAAAGAATGTTATCTACAAACACACAAGAACACAAAACAGTGTGCTATTCACAAATTCAGCTAAGAATAAAAGTATTTTCACAAAGCACACACCTTGGGAGAAAGCCCTGTATTGCCTGAAGATGTTACATGGTACATGTTGCTCCTAGAAAAACAACTCAGGGAAAAAAATTAATTTTGAAGAACAGCAGACAGCTCTTGTAATTCTAGTGTCATTGTTTATATGCTGATTGTTTTAAGATAATACCACAGATGCAATATAATTTAATTTGTAGACTCTTAGGCTTTGTTAATGGACAAATCTCACATTGTACAGAGGTTATAAGGACATATTTTCTTCTGCATCCTGTTTTCTTAAGGTTAACACCTCTGTTAAAGTTTTTTAGCCAACACTGAATGATAACCTGCAAAGAATTAAACTTACTGAATTGAATTTACTATGTGCCTGTCTAATATTCACCATGTGTCAAAACTTGCAAAAGGAGTGATTAAGATGGGATCTTACCTCTGTCTTTGATCTACAGTAGAGAGATCTATTCAGAAATAACATTTTTTTAAGGAAGAAAAGGGAAGTAGCTACAAGTTAGGCTGTATAGTTGACAAAGAGATTTGTCATGGTAGATGAAAATAAAAAGATGACTTCTAGGAATGGGTAAGAATTAAACTGTATTTTAAAAATAGGGGAGTAATTCAACCAGTTGGTTGTGCTGGCAACCTACTCATTCATCCATTCCACAAATAGAACCTCCTCCCAGCCCAGGGTTTGTTCTGGGGCTTAGGATGCCAAGATGAATAGGACAGAGTAGCTGACCTTGAAGAGTTCACACTCTAATGTCTCAAACTGTCATGCAGTGCAAACAGATCATTCCAACACAGGGAGATGAACGCTATTGATAGAAATCAGTATAGAATGCTGTGGGAGCACAGAGGAGGTTGAATCTAACACTGCCTCAGAGTATTAGATAAACTTTTTTGTCTTGTCTTGCATTTCTATTTTCTAAAGTACAACCATTTCTCTAAATTTGGACCAAAATCTGTCCTTGAAAATGATCTAACAATGTAAGATTAGTTTCAAAGAATGTAGTCAGACATTCTTCTATTGGCCAGAGGCACCATTTCATGTTTATATATATTTGTATTTAATCTTTCTAACTAATCCACAAAGTACTATCATAATTTCCATTTTACAGATGGGAATTGCAGCTTATAGAACATGAGAAACTCACCAAGATATCACACCCAAAAGAAGATCAAAACTAGAATTCAACCCAGTGTGTCTGACTTCGAACTCCCATGTTATTAATGATAGTGCTGTAGTATCATGATTTTTTATAGCTTTCATGACTCTATCTCTGCCTAGCCTCCTATTAAAAGTGTGCCCTGCACTCCCAGAGTCCCTCTGTTCATGGGGGAGAACCACAGATTTCATGAAAAACAAAGATACTATGCCAAACTGGGAAGGCCTGAAAAACACTGAGCTTTGAATGAAGAAAGCAGGTGAGATATAAAATTCCAAGGTGGGTGGAGATCTCAGTGATGGATAGTGAGTATGGCTTTACCTAACAGACAGGCTGTGAGTAAGAGGACCAAGAGTGAGAGAAGCATTGTGCACCAGAGGTTGATCTGGAGGAAGTGAAGAGGAATGCAGAGCCTATATTCTTGTCCCTTTCCATCCTTGACTTTTGATTGCTTCAGGGTAACTTTGACTCCACTGGTATTCTTGAGGAATAGATATAGCAATCTATATGGATGGGTCAGGTTGCTTGTTGGACAGTTTAATTATCAAGAATCATTGACTTTCTCACAATATGATTTATATTACAAGAAACCACCAGAAATTTAGAAGTGCTTCTTCTTTCCCTCTTCCTCTCCATGTCCATCACTAGCTCAGAAATGACTCTGTCTCTTTGGACATGAACACTTTAGGTATTTTTGCCACATTAAACTGTTGTGACAACATGCTAAACTCTTGCTGACACACTGCTAACTCAGAATATGTGCTATGAAATAAAGAAATTGAATAAAATCTTTGACTAGTCAAGTGTCTAAAGCTGATGTGGTTTGTAATTTGCAGATGTGACCACAAGATTCCCTCCTATCCTACACAACCTTTTGCAAGGTAACTTTGTCCCGATTCCCATCAATAGTTGTAGTCTATTTCTCTGCCCTTTGATTCTGGACTGGCCCTGAGACTTGCTTTGATCAATGGAATATTGTGGAAGTGTTTATCTTTAATTTTATGTGTATGTATTGCTATAAAGGAATACCTAAAGCTGGGTAATTTATAACAAAAAAAAAAAAAAGAGGTTTATTTTTCTCTTAGTTCTGCAGGCTGTACAAGAAACATGGCCCTGGCATCTATATCTGGTGAAGGCCTTATGGTGCTTCTACTCATGGAGAAAGGGTAAAAGGAGATTGAGTGCAGAGATCATATAGCAAGAGAGGAGGCGAAAGAAAGAGGAGGGTAGTGCCAGTCTCTATGTAAAAACTAGTTGTCCCAGGAAGTATAGAGTAAGAAGAGAACTCATTACTACAAGGACAGCACAAAACCATTTTATAAAGTATCTGCCCTCATGACCCAAACATCTCCCATTAGGCTCCACCTTCAACCTTAGGAATCAAATTTCAACATGAGATTTGGAGGATAAAATATTCAGACCACTGCAATGTTGCTGTGTGACTTTCCAAGTTTAGTCCTTAAGTGACCTTGCAACTTTGGATTTTGCCCTCTTGGACCCCTGAGACCAATATGCTATGGAATAGCGCAGCTATCCTTCTGGAAAATAAAAGGCAACTTAGAGAAGGACTAAGGGGCTTCTAATCCTCAGAGAGCATCTGAGACTCCTGATTCCTAATTCCTCTATTAGTTATCCATTGCTGCATGATTAAAGAGCCCCAAAACATAATGGGTTAAAAAAATCCATGTGTTTTTTTGTGTAAGTCTGTGAATGATTTCTGCTGTGGGTCTCATCTAGACTCACACACACAAGTACTTTCAGATGGAAGGGAGGCTAGAGTGTGTGCTGAGCTGAGTTCACCAGGCTCCTCACTCTATAAATTCTTTGATCTAATCCAGATGTAGAATCTGTAAAGTCTCGTAAGACTTAAGGTCTTTCACATTCCTTTGGTCAAAGGAAATGACAAGCCAATCCAGATTCAAGGTAGAGAGATAAATTCCATCTCATAACAGGAGGAGTAGAGAGATTACACTGGAAAGGGGTATAGACACTGGGCATGATGTATGCAGGTCAGTTTTCTAACAGTCTACCCTACTTGGTAAATCCAAAAAGAAGTTCTGAAGATTCCAAAAATGAACAGGGGCGCAAGATATCTTGGACATCCCAGCCTAAGCCATGGAATTTTAGAGTCAGGATGAATCTTAAACTATATCTACTCTAATACCTTCCTTGTCAGATTAAAAAAAACGAGGGGTTAGAGAAGTTAACTAATTTGCTCAAAGGTACATAGTTAATTAGCAGCACAAATGGACTGAAACTCAGCTCATCAGCTTTCTAGAATAAAACTTTTTCTACTACACATAAGATAGAGAAACACTGTGCCACTATTTTCCAATGCTATATGTATGGAAAACATCAATAACCAAGCATAGAATTCTCTACTTGAGGCAGAAAGTCCCAGAATCCTTGGCAATACCGAGCTCTGAACAGTCACCACCAATGAATATGCATAAGTAACACAAGACTCATGTGCCATTTCTCGGACTTCCCATGCTGCCTCAGGAACCACAGAAACAACTGCAAAGGCCTCGTGGAGGGAAGAACAAAGTGAGAGACTGCAAAACCGAAGATCTGCCCAACGACATTAAATTTTCATTATGTTGTTACATTTTTATTCAAAATAAATTTGAAAAGTTCAAAATTTGCTTATCAAGGATAATAATTGATGATTAAAATTAATTTTAGGAGGATTGTTATGACAAATATGAAATATTTAAATATAGAATTGTGACAGAGAAATGGAAATGTACTGATTCAGCTGATTAATTAAAGATGACAGCGGAATATCATTCTTAGAGTTGCTCAGACTTACTCCCTTTTATTTTTCTCTCGATGATCTATTCTGGGGATTCAGAAAATAAAAGTCACCAAAATAAAACAAATTATCAAAATATTATTAATTCTGACGAGGCTGATTAGCATGTATGTGCAGGAAGGCGTTATCAAGTAATGTGACAGAAAACTCTTCTGAACTAATAAAAAGAGTCTGTATTCATCTCTACTGCAGATCTGTATGTAGTTTAATGATGCACAGGACTGTTCCACCTTGTCTCACAAACCTCTGGAGCCCTTGTATAATTTATTATTTGTCTAACAAATACTCCAAGTCCTTGTAAATATTTAAAATAATCTTTAATGTCACTTCAAAAAAACAAGGGGATGGACTGTGGGCTACTTTCTAAGATTCAATTTAATTGATTTAAATAGCACAGTCATAGAGATTTGAATCAATGTAGATGGCATCTCAAAAAGTAATCTACTATTCTCAAGGTAAGCACTTCAGTGAATTTTCATATGAAAAAGGTAGAAATGCTACTACCCCTCCTGATTAAGAAATACAATTCTGAAGAAGCATCTTGCCAGTTTGGGCCTCATCTCATTCCACTGGATATTAACATAATCATTTCAGTAACTCAACAAGGAGTTCATGAGATATTCATCAACCATAAGCATAAATGACATGGATGTAATTTTAAGCAAATGTGATTTCCAGAATATGATAAATTCCAGAACAGTGTGATTAAGATAATGATAGTACTCTGCTCATAGCTGGGTCTCAAGGCAAATGTATCACAAATATCCACTATCTCACACTTTGTCCTGGAATACGGTTTGAGCCGGAGATATGATGAGTCCTTGATCATCTGGAGGAAAAGAAGCCAGTTATCTTTCTCTAAGCAGTATGCTTTGAACTGCCCTCAAAACTGCTGAACTGATCTGGATACTCAAAGGTAAGAAGCATATTTGTAGAGAGCAGTAAACTAGTGGCTTTCCAAGAAGGTCAAATGAAAAGGGAACCTGCAGCCCGATAGCATTCTGGTACAGATTCTTGGACTGAATGTCACCCATTTTACTATGAATTTTTCAAGGAAAAAGAATTATAGTTGGTTAAGGACCTCATATCTGGAAAATTTATGTTTATATTGAACTAAATATGTTGTGAAGAATAAACAATATCAGAAGAAGGAAAAAATATAACACTTGTTTGCTGCCTTCTGTGTTCTAATAATAATCACTAACCCCTTGAGGTAGATAATATCACCCCCCCAATGTCCATATTCAGAAGTTGAGGCTAAAAATGTTAAACTACATGTCCTAGGTCACATGGCTACTAAATGAAAATCCTGCCTATGAGTTTCAGCTGCCCAAGCTGTTTCAATACCTCCCAGGTTTGTACACATCTCCATGTACTTACTGCAGAATTTACTGCTGTGAGATGGCAGAACACTGGTTCGATGAGACGTTATTTGACATTACACAGAAAAATAATGATGTGGTCATAAAGGTTGAAAAACACTGGTTGAAACGAAGCAAAATGGCTCTCTTTACAGCAGTACTCCTCAGGATATTTAGTGCGCTAGTGGGCTAACGTGACTTCTCAAAAGGAAGATACACTGTGTGTACAATTTTCAAATTGTCTTAACTAAAGATAATTATTATTACTTTATTACTATTATTATTTGCACAACATTACCTAAGAGAAAAGCTTCAGCAGGCATTCTTTGCAAATGTCAACTATCATTTCCCAGAATGTAGAGATGCCTCAAGAAGTTTTCTGCTTTTCAAACAAGAGAATAGAGTAAACATCCTATTAATTATATGGGCAAAGAAAGAGCTTTCTTGAAATACACTGAGAAGCTGAACCCTAAAATGCATCCTACGGGACATGGCAGTCAGTAGTACCTTTTGCCAAACAATTTATGTTATTGCCACATCTGGGAGTGTGGTAAGATGATGTCTTTTGGATCCTTGTGGTTGATGGAAACACAAGGAATTGAGGTCGAGGAGTTGTGAGCAAAAATGACACATATCACTTTCAGGCTAGAACTCTGTACTGCCAACATGAGGCCCCCAAGTTTTCCTCCTTCACCAAGATGGGCAGCAACATTTTGCCCATCTTCAGGGTTCAGCAGGGACTATTCATCATGGTCACAGTGACTTGGGCAAGTATGTTATTAAATAGATTTTACCTTGTTAACTCTCACCAACCCATAGTGGCTGCTGAGAAGAATTTAGAGGATTCTGAGACCCTGATAAGGATCGGGGGGATGAAGGGATGAATTATTTATTAGTTTGGACTGCCAAATATGGAAGAATATTTGCCACACCAAGTATCTGCCATTCTTCAATTAGAAAGCTGAGGAATTATCTTTTTCAAAAACTCCCTTTCTCCCTTTCTTAATGATATGCAAGTCATTTCGGCCTCTTGTGATATCTCTCGGTAACCATTATGAAACTCTATTATTATTGTTATTGTCCTAGAGATACATAGAAGTGTCTGGAATTTAAAGAATTCTAGTTAGAATAGTAATGCAAAGGAAAATTAACTGTCACTCAAAAGTATCTGTTCATGACATGTAAACACAAGCATGGTAACAGGTCAATATGAAAATGAAAATTTTGTAAAAATGCCCTTAAGTGTTAAAAGGTGAAAGACTATTATAATAGAAGAAAGAAAGTAAACTCAAATAGCAGAAGGAAGTATTGAAGGATAACTCCAATGAGGTATTTTTCTAACCTATAGATAAGCTCATCTATGAGAATCATTCAGACCCTGTGAAAAGCTTCTTAGTCTAGTATAGATTAGAAAGTGATGCTAGATTCACTGGAGATCTCCTGGAACAGCACATGCAACATAAATAATTTAACAGCACCCTTCCCATATGCACATTTTCACTCCACTGAAAGAGAGAAGAGGACCCTGATCACCTACTTCCCCAGGGTGGCCAGAGTGAAATAGGGGGATTCTTACCACCCAGATAGGATTCTTGCAGTGCAAGCTCCATCGGATCCTGAAAAGCACATATTCCAACCTTGGATTTGCTTATGACTGTCAAGAAACACTAAAATTGTAGTTTCCATCAGATTTCAGTATAGTTGGCCAAGCCAATAGAGCAACCTAGACATCACAGCTCAGCTACCATCTGAAGACAAAGAGCAGCAAACTATAAATATAAATGGAAAAAAAAATAGAGAGGAGATTAGAGGTGGAAAGGAAGGAGAGACACAAAAAGGGGAGCAGTATTCAGCAGATAAAGCATCTTTAGAAGATAGGAGATACTCCTTTTTCCAGAGGCTCAAGGGCATTCCTGATGCCACACATAGAGCTTAATAAATGTTTGGTGAAAGAATAAATGGCAGGTAGGCTTACTCATTGTTTAATCTGGGAAACAACTCTATTTAAGGATTTTTTTTTCAAAATGTTCCATAAACTTGGGTTCTTAAAGACCAGTGAACCAGTCCATACTCAACTTTTAAAAATGTAAATAATCAAGGGAAATGTACTTAATAGTTAAAAAAAAAAAAAGTCAATAGTGATTTCCTAATCTAAAACAGACCGAGGTAAAAGCATAGAAAAAAAAATACAAATTGTTCTTTCCTTCACATACAAAATATAGTGCATGTCTTTTAAATGGAAAACTTATGGACTATTTATTTGAAGACGCTTTGAAAGATCTGAGGGTAACATAACAATGCCTTTAATAACAATGAAGAAACTTCCTCTATGACAAATATTAATGTTGACAAAAACATCCTTTATTTCAAAAAAAAAAAATGAAAGAAAACCTCAATTATGCTAATTTGGCCTTCTCATAGAATCTGAATCACTGCCAACCCCCCCCTAAAAAAATCAGTCCTGAATGAGCTTGCAACCTAAAATAAATAATGTGACGATATCTCACAATGAGAGGTATTCAGCAAGCATTAATGAGTGAATTTCTGAATAAGTTACTAAAGCAAGATCATAAAGTTAAATACTAGAGAAAAGGATAATAATGCCAATTATTCTTCCCCAGGGTGCCCAGGGAGAAATAATGGGAACTTCATATTTTCCATATAGTCATTCCATAAATGATTTATTATGTGAGACAAAGAGGATACAGCACAACCAGGTGTGTGCATCCTTTCTCTTTCAAATTTACACATTCTAGAGGGTGAACAACAAGGCAAGTAACATATGAAAATACAACAGTTATGGTGACACAGACAAGAGCTGAGATGAGAAAGCAAAGATGCAATGATGCAACAGGAAGCAAACTCCAAACCAAACCAGATAAACTAGGAGTGAACTTGGTCCGGTTCACTTGGTCAAGATGGATCTTTCAGAAAGGAGTACAGGCCTCTGACAGCCTTGGTCAGCAGTCTGGGTTTCTTCTACCTGCATAGGGAAGTCACTAAAGCATTTCAGGCAGTGGAGAGCAGAGGTTTATGACAGAGTCTAAGTTCTCTTTTACAAAAATTACTCTCAATGCTGTATATAAAAAAAGAGATTCAAGCAAAGCAAAGATGAAAGCTGAAGGTCACTGGGGATGTCTTTACTGTAGACCAGGTAAGAAGAGATTCAAAATATCCTACACTATGGTGGTAGCAGTGGAGATGCAGAGAGTTTGAGATGTATTTTTGAGGCAAGTGTAACAAGACTCACTGAGGAGGTCAAAGGAGAGAGGAGGATCAAAGAGGACTCCAGGCTTCTTCTGGCTTGAGTAGGTGGGTGGAGAGTGATGGAATTTGAGATAATTAGAGGGGGCAGTGTCATGGAGGCTCACTTCCTTCTTGAATTTAAAGAATTTTCTAGAAATAACTAGAGCAGACCTGCCTAATCTGTGTCTGCAGATGGTCTCCCAGACTCCTATGAATCTCTTGAAATTGTTTGCAAATTGTGTGTGTGTGTGTGTGTGTGTGCACATGCACATGTGCACGTAAGTATTGTTATCCTGCCATAGCTTGTAGAACATTTAGTCTCTTGATTCCAACTAAAATAAGAGTTACTGATTTAAATTAGTAGGAATTACTTGAAAACTATCCCCAAGAGAATGATCAAAAGCCGGCTCAGACTTTTGCTCACTTTGACTGAGAATCTAATATACCCAATCCTGAAGAGTAAGAAAAAGAGTTTATTCTGTGTCTGAGCAATGTGCTGTAATTCATGAGTGTGAATCCTCCACAAAAGACAAACAAAAGGTTTTTAAAAATGGAATAACACTAAAGTCATTTTAATCTGATTCAGCAGTGAACAATTTAAGGCATGTCTCTTCAAACAAAGGACAGCTGGACACATAAAGATGATTGTGTGATCCATTCAAAATTAAAAAATGAGCTAAATCATTTACAACAATAACAATGCAGAAAATTCTACCAGAAAAAAAGAAAGGGAGTGAAAATTCTTAGCAGCAAGTGATTTCCAAATGTTTCCAAAACAGGAAGCAAAGACAGTTAATGTCACTCTGGTAGTTTTCAGAATAAAATAAGTTAATCAGACAGCTTCTAAAAACAAAGCAGCAATTGATTAAAAAAAAAAAAACACAATAAACTGCACTGCCAGAGTGGCAAGAAAGCCGACTTTTTTCAAGAGAGTGACTTGTATGCAAGTATAGTTCAGCATTTATCACTAAACTTCCCAAGCCTCTAAAGGGAGAAGGAATGTTGTTTTGGCCTCTGCTTAAACTTTTCTCCTAACAAAGTCAACTTCCAAGGACAGAAGAGGTGTAGACATCTTTAAAACAATAATCGTAGACAAAATATACTCACAAATGCAGCGTTTCAAATCCCAAACCCTCAATCCAGCATAGTCCTCTTTGCAACTGTAATGCAGATATGTGATTTAAATACTGTCTCACTAATATCAGTGTTTATCATTTAGAACCTACACTTCCATTCATTCCACATTTAAACCTTCTCCTCTTCTTTCCCACATCCCACCTATCCACTCACCTCCATTTCTACATTTGATTTCTATTATTTCTCCTCCTCTAAGCATTACTAAGATGGCAATGTCTAAGAATTAGTTATTATCATTTCTTCTTCCTTTTCTATTTTGACTGTATGAATTCTCCAAAACATAATTGCTAACAGTAAGGAAACCCCAAAACATAAAAACAAGCCACTGGAAGAATATTTTAAATATTTAAATGTATTGAGTATTAGAAACTTTTTCTACACCAATGTCATTTTTCACACTATGTTTACACAATACATAATGCTGTATGTTTTGCCTAATGTTTAATTTAGTAAACCAACAATCCAAAGGATCTAGAAAATATCAACTTGAACACAAGATTTTTACACATTTATATTTCATGTTGTATATAACTGAAAACATATATATTTAAGCACGCCCAAGGAAAGAAAAAACTGTAGAATTAATACAGATGTTCTGGCAATTTCCTAACAGTTTCCCGTGAAAGTTTCCCGTTTATTTATTGTCATTCCTCCTAAAGAATCCTCCCATTTTCTTTATATGTCTAGATATTAAAAATATATCTTTGCTTACCATTTGTCTTCTGCTATGAGGAATCTGACATCAGCCCCATCATCTCTCATTAACAGTGTCATCATCATTACTACTTTATTTACTGAAAAAGTAGAGGTAAGAACGGGAAGGACTCCAGCCACCTCTGGCTGGTGGCCCTGAAAGAAACATTGCTTTGGGGGCACAGAGAGGCAGCAGAAGACTCTAGGAGCCCAAGAGGAAGTTGGGAGCTGTGGAGGATAAGCACAGAAGGCAAGTACTTGTGTGCTGCCAGACGGTGGCCAGTTTAGTGGCCTTCAGATACACAGGGCCTACTCTGCAGGCTTTATTTATTTATTTTTAATTTTATGGACCTGGACACTTGGTGGAGCTCCACTTGGTAGAACTACCTTGGGAGAACTTAGACAAGTGAACAAGTGATCTTAAACAGCACTGAGGGGCCTAGGGCTGAGGAGGGTTTGATGGGGAGAGGAGATCTCATTGTTTGGCTGTTGGCTGGGCACAGGCATTGTGGGGCAACAGTCTTTCAGGATCAGCCCACAGGGTCCTAGCATAAGGCCAGATTTAGGGCATCTGCTAAGCTGGGCACCCACCCATGGCAAAACTTGAGCAATATAAGCTTTCTTGGGAAAGCCACTGCATGTACAAGGGACACTGTTTGGAACAGTCAAAGCATGTCTATTAAGCAGTTTGAAAGAGTTTCAGCTTCCCAACCCTGTGGAAACTGAATTCAAAGAAATCAGAAAGACCAGAACAGGTCTTCTTGGCAAGACAGAGGTTTCCAGCCTGCGTCTTATGCAGCTATATCAGCATTATACCCTGCTACATACACCAGAAGATCACGTTGCCCAGGAAATATATGGCAAGATACATATACATATTTTTTCTTTAAAAATTTTTTTTCAACGTTTTCCCCCAACATTTGTTTTCCTTTCTTTTTTCTTTATAATTATAATTTTTTATTGTTTCTTTCTTCAATAGTAAGAACTCCATTTTTTCTAGTTTTTCTGCTCCTATTATTCTTTTTGTTCTCCAATTTTATCTCTTAATGTTTTGTGTGTGTTTGTTTTGTTTTGTTTTATAGTTTTATTTTTATATTTTTACTTCCTTCAATAACAAGAACTCCATTTTTGCTACAGTTTCCCTACCCCCTTTATTCTTTCTTTCTTTACCATGTTTCTCATTTTTTCTCTCTTTCTATAAAGATTTTTCTTATCTTTTCCACAAAAATTTCTCAAACAACTAAGATATACTCCCTTTTTTAAACATCTTATATAATTTTAGTTTCAATTCTCTTTATATATTTATATTATTATTTCTTTTTTTCTGATTTGTTTTATTCTTTCTTAATTGGTATTCCATTTATGGAACACAGCCTTACTCTGAAGCCTGAGTTGGGGTACCACGACTTTGGCCTGGATCAAGGAGGCCATGATCCTCTGATATAGGGGTTATTTCTAATTTTGGCCTTTGGGAGAATACTAGTGGTGGGTCTCCACATGACAAATGGTGGCTTTTTTTTTTCTTCTCTATTTAATGGAGGTGGAGTATTGTTTCTGCTCAGGCTGGTAAGGAGCTCCTGTTCTCAAGGGTCCCACCCAACTTAGCCTCTAGAGGCTGGGAATTACGGATGTGGGTCAAACCACCCTGCAAAACACCACTATTACTCCTGTTTCTCTCTCTGTTCTTTGTTTATTTTTGTCAATCTTTTCTTTCTTTCTTTCTTTCTTTCTTTCTTTCTTTCTTAAACATAAACACATAGATCATGTATACATTAATGCATTTATAGGGTACAATGTGTTGATTTCATGTAAAATTAGGAACACTTATATCACACTGGTTAATATATACCTCATCTCGTTTACTTAATTATTGTGTTAAGACATTTATACTCTATACTAATAGATCTGACATATACCCTTGCATTATGCACCATTGGTGTGACCCCACCATTCACTCTCCCTTGATCTGACCTCCCCTCTTTTCCCCTCCCACCCTCCTCATTTCTTCATTTTGGGCCAAGTTATGATCTATTCTTCATATGAAAGTGTGAGTGAATGTAAATTGGTTTCATAGCAGTACTGAGTACATTGGATTTTCTTTTCCCTTTTCCTATCCCTTCTTAATCTTCACTCTCCTTTTTCTTTTGGTCCTATACCAAAAGGACACTTCAACATCTAAGGACAGAGATAAGGTAACTTAAATTAGAGGAGGAAATGAAAGAAAAGTAAGGTAAGGATGTGGACAAAAAGAAAACACTCATGAGGAAGAATAAACAGAAAAATCCCGGCAACATGAAAAACCAGAACAGAGAAAACCCCCTCCCCACATCAAGGGATCATGAAATGGCTACTGCAGAGGATTCTACCAATAAGGAAATGTTAGAAATGAATTGAATGTTAGAAAGGGAATTTAAAATATGGATTGTAAAAGCAATGAAGGAAATTGTTGTGAAAATAGAAAACAACTAGAAGGAAATCTAAAAATAGAACTAAAAAAGGGATGAAAGATATAAAGAATATAGAAATGATATAGGGGAGCTCAAGGAATTGAAGCCATCAATCAGGGAACTTAAAGATATGGTAGAAAGTGTCAATAACAGATTAGACCATGGAGAAGAAAGAATCTCAGAGCTAGAGGATAAAGTGCTTGAGCTAACATAGGTAGTTAAAGAGGCAGAAAAGAAGAGGAAAGCAGAATGTTTACTGAGAGAATTATAGGACTTCATGAAGCATTCAAACATATGAATTATAGGTATCCCAGAAAGGGAAGAGGAATGCTGGAGGGGAATGGAAGAACCTACTAGAGCAGCGGTTCTCAACCTGTGGGTCACAAACCCTTTGTAACAATGAAAATATATTGTGACATTAGGAAGGTTGAGAACCACTGTACTAGAAGATATCATAAATGAAAATTTCCTAAGTATCACCAAAATTTCAACATACTCCTTTCAGAGGGATATTGAACCCCTGGTCATCTTAACTCAAACACAACTTCTCCAAATCACATTGTTACGAACCTGTCAAAAGTTAAGATGAAAGGGAAAATTCTGTAAGCAGCCAGGAGTAAGCACCAATTGATCTACAGGGATAAATCCATCAGGGTGATAACAGTCTTCTCAAATGAAACTATTGAAGCCCAGAAGAGAATGGTCTTTTACATTTGACTTTCTTAAACAGAACAATTTTCAACCCAGAATTCTATATCCTGCTAATCTAAGCTTTAAAACTGATGGATAAACCAAATCTTTTATTGATGTGCAACTATTGAGAATGTTTGCCACAAGACCAGCTCTATAGGAAATATTTCGACCTATTTTCCACATTGACCATCAAAAAAGACCACTAGCAAACTAAACACCCAGAAACTAACAGACAAAACCTAGCACCACAATGACACAGAAGATGAAACTAAGCAATGGACTTTCACAAAATAAGATGAATAGAACTCCACCATACTTATCAATTCTCTCAATCAATGTTAACAGCTTGATTTCCCCACTAAAGAGGCACAGGCTGGGTGATTGGATAAAAAAGCACAAGCCATTCATATAATGTCTTTAGGAAACTCACCTAGCTTCCAAGGGCAAAGCAAGATTCAGGGTGAAAATATCAAAAACAATATTTCAGGCAATAGGAAACCAGAAGAAAGGAGGAGTTGCAATCTTATTTTCAGATACAAGTGGATGTAAAACAAAATAATGTTAAAAAAACACAAAGATGGACACTTCATATTGGGTCAAGGGAACAATACAAGAGGACATTTCAATTCTAAATATTTATGCATCAAACTTAAATTTTCCCAGATTTATGAAATAGACTTTAATAGGTCTGAGCAATATGATATCCCATAACACCACAATAGTAGAGGACTTTAACACTCCTCTTACAGAGCTAGACAGTTCCTATAAACAGAAACTAAACAAAGATATAGGGACTTAAATGTGCCCCTAAAATAACTGTGCCTAATAGACATACACATAACATATCATCTCAAAGCTAAGGAATACACATTCTTCTTGTCACCCCATGGAAAATTCTGCAAAATAGATCATATACTAGGACTCAAATAAAACCTCAACAAGATCAAAAGAATTAAAATCATACCTTGTATCTTCTCAGATGACAATGCAATAAAGATGGAACTCAACTTCAACAAAAATTTTCATCCCCACACAAAGGTGTGGAAAATAAAAAACCTTAAGCTGAATGACAGTTGAGTTGAGGAAAATATAAAAGAGGAAATTATCAACATTCTTGAGAATAACAACAATGAGTGTACAACCTTCCAAAACCTGTTGGGCACTGCAAAAGCAGACCTGAGAGGGAAATTTATTGCATTAGATGCCTATATTCAAAAAAAGCAGAAAGATAACACATCAATAATCTAATTAATCATCTTAAAGACATGGAAAAGGAAGAGCAATCCAATGCAAAACCCG
This sequence comes from Galagoides demidoff, assembly GCA_963574575.1. NCBI lineage: Eukaryota > Metazoa > Chordata > Mammalia > Primates > Galagidae > Galagoides > Galagoides demidoff. The sequence continues at coordinate 58,203 of CAUYQV010041586.1, forward strand.
GAAGAAGAACAGAAATAATCAAAGTTAAATCAGAAATAAATGAAATTGAAAACAGAAAAAGCATTCAGAACATTAATGAAACAAAAAGTTTGTTATCCATAAAGGTAAATGAAATTGATAAACCATTGGCCAGATTAACTATAAATAGAAAAATAAAATCTTTAATCTTGATCAGGAAGGAAAAGGGGGGAATAACAACTGATACAAGAGATACATAGAGATACAAGAGATTATGTCTGACTACTACAAAAAACTCTATGCCCAGAAATTTGACAATGTGGAGGAAATGGAACAATACCTGGAATTATACCATCTCCCTAGACTTAACCAGGAAGAAATAGATCTCTTGAACAGACCAATATCAAGCACTGAGATTGAAGAAGCAATAAAAATGCTTCCAAAAAAAAAAAAAAAAAAAAAGCCTGGGACCTGATGTCTTCACACCAGAATTCGATCACACATTCAAAGATGAGCTTGTATATATACTGCAGAACCTATGACAAAACATTGGAAGGAATATTCTACAACACATTGTATGAAGAAAACATCACCCTGATACCAAAACCAGGAAAGGACACAACTAAAATGGAGAACTACAGAACAATTTCACTAATGAATATAAATGAAAAAATACTCAACAAAATATTAGCTAGTAGAGTATAGCTACACATTGAAAAAAATATGTATCATGATCAAGTAGGCTTCATCCCAGGGATGCAAGGCTGGTTTAACATACACAAATCCATAAATGTAATTCACCATATCAAAATAGAAGCAAAAACAAAGATTATATGATCCTCTCAATAGATGCAGAAAAAAGCATTTGACAAAATTCAGCATCCCTTTTAACAAGAACTACTTAAGAAGACTACTTAAGAAAACAGGCATAGGTGGCATGTTTATTAAGCTAATTGAAGCTATCGATGACAAACCCTCTGCTAACATCATACTAAAAGGAGTAAGGCTGAAAACTTTTTCACTTAGAACTGGAGTCAGACAAGGATGTCCACTATCAGCAGTATTATTCAACATTGTGCTGAAGGTCCTAGCTAATGTACTCAGGCAAGAGAAGGATATAAAGGACATGCAAATGGGAGAAGAGGAGTTCAAACTCTTGCTCTTTGCTGATGATATGATTTTACACTTAGAAAACTCCAGAAACTCAACCACAAAATTCCAGGAAGTGATCAGGAAATACAGTGATGTCTCTGTATAAAATCAATGTCCACAAATCAGTAGCCTTTGTGTATGTCAATAACAGCCCAGCCAAGAAGAAATTAAGGACATAGTTTCCTTCGCAGTAGCTTCAAATAAAATGAAATACTTAGGAATATACCTAACAAAAGAGGTGAAGGATCTTTACAAAGAAAATTATGAAACCCTAAGAAAAGAAATAGCAGAAGAAACTAACAAATGGAAGAACATATCATGCTCTTGACCAGAAAGAATCAATATTGTCAAAATGTCTATTGTACCCAAATCAATCTATAAATTCAATGCAATCCCTATTAAAATACCAAGATCATTCTTTGAAGAACTGGAAAAAAATAGTACCTCATTTTTATTCAAACAGAAAAAACCCTGTATAGCCAATGCTATTTTCTTAGTAATAAAAACAAAGCCAGAGGCATTACCCTACCATATTTCAGGCTATATTACAAGTCCACAGTAATCAAAACAGCATGCTATTGGCACAAAAATAGAACTACAAACATATGGAACAGAATAGAAAACAAAGAGATGAAACCAGTCTCTACTTGCCATCTGATCTTTGTTAAACTAGACAAAAGCACACAGTGTAGAAAAGAATCCCTATTCAAGAAATGGTGCTGGGAGAACTATATAGCCACATGTAAAATATGAAACTTGACCCACCTTTTACCACTTACAAAAATTTACTCAAGGTGGATAAAAGACTTAAATATAAGACATGAAACAATAAAAATATTAGAACAAATTGAGAGAAAAACTCTTGATGATGTTGAACTGAGGAAAGATTTTATGAAGAAGACTTCCATGGCAATCGCAATAACAAAAATAAGCAATAGTACATAATTAATTTGAAAAGCCTTTTTACAGCTAAGGACACAACAAGGAAAAAGATAACCTTCTAATGGAAAAAGTTATTTTTGCAGGGTATGAATTTCACAAATGGTTGATAATTAGAATCTGATTAATTTGAGCTTCTTAATCAGATAAATTAATCACAAAAAAAGAGTAAACAATCCCATGAACCTTCTCTGAGGAAGACAGAAGAATGGCTCACAAACATTTGAAAAAATTCTCATCATCCCTGATCATCATATAGGTACAAATCAAAACCACCCTGAGATATCACTTACCCCCATGAAAATAACCCACATTACAAAGGCCCACAGCTGCAGATGCTGGCATAGAAATGTAGAGAAGGAAACACTTTTACATTGTTGGTAGGATTGCAAACTAATACAATTTTTTTTTATTAAATCATAGCTGTGTACATCAATACAATTATGGGGTACAATGTGCTGGTTTTATATACAATTGGAAATAGTTTCATCAAACTGGTTAACATAGTCTTCATCGCATTTTCTTAGTTATTATGTTAAGACATTTATATTCTACACTTAGTAGATTTATCATGTACCCTTGTAAAATGCACCATAAGTATGGTCCTACCAATTATCCTCCCTCTACCTATCCTCCCCTTTTTCTCCCCGTCCTCTTTCCCCTTTATTTTGGGCTGTAGTTGGGTTATAGCATTCATATGGATGTGCTTATAAATTGGTTTCAGAGTAGGGCTAAGTACATTAGATAACTTTTTCTTCCATTCTTGAGATACTTTGCTAAGAAGTATATATTCTAGCTTCATCCATGTAAACATAAAAGAGGTAAAGTCTCCATCTTTTTTAAGGCTTCTTAATATTCCATGGTGTACATATACCACAATTTATTGATCCATTCATGGGTTGATGGGCACTTTGGCTTCTTCCATGACTTAGCAATTATGAATTGGGCTGCAATCAACATTCTGGTGCAAATATCTTTGTTATGAAGTGATTTTTGGTCTTCCGGATGTATACCTAGTATGGCAATTGCAGGATCAAATGACAGGTCTGTTTTTAGATGCCTAAGTGATCTCCAAACATCTTTCCAAAAGGAATGTATTAATTTGCACTCCCCACAGCAGTACAGAAGTGTTCCCATTTCTCCACATCCACGCCAACATCTATGGTTGGGGGATTTTGTGATGTGGGCTAATCTTACTGGAGTTAGATGGTATCTCAAAGTGGTTTTGCATTTCTCTGATGATTAAGGAGATAAGCATTTTTTCATGTGTCAACATTTTGAAGGAAATATGGAGGATCCTCAATGAACTCAAATTATACCTCCCATTTGATCCTACAACCTCATTACCAGATATCTACCCAGAAGAACAAAAATCATTTTACCAATAGGTAATTTGAACTAGACTATTTATCACAGCTCAATTTACAATTGCCAAAATATGGAAACAACCTAAATGCCCACCAACCCAGGAATGGATTAATGGTTGTGGTACAGGCATACCGTGGAATAATATACAGCCATTTAAAAAGATGGATACTTTTACATCTTTTGTATTAACCTAGATGGAGTTGTAACACATTCCTCTCAGTAAAGTGTCACAAAAATAGAGAAGCAAGAATCCAATGCCCTCAATTCTAATATGAAGCTAGTAGACAATCTAATACACACCCACATAAGAGGAAAACTCAAATCAATTCAAGATGGGTTTGGAGCAATGAGGGAGAAGGGAGAGGGGAGGAGGAAGGAGGATGTGTGTGCTCCCAGGGTGTTCTCACACTTAATAGGCACAGTGTTAGTGTGTAAGGCACACTTCCTGGGGGTGGGACACAATTATGAGAGGGACTTTAGCTACCAATTCAAACATTATAACTAAATCTTTATACCTTCAATTAACTTGAAATAATATTTGAAAAGTGGAAATAAAAGAAAAGAAAAAAAAGAAAGAAATTCCGTAATTAACCACAGCTAACATAAGGAAGTTTCTCATGATGATTAAATGCTTCTCCATGAGACTGCAACCTTGAATACAATGGCACATTGATTCAACTTTCAATGAAAGTTCAAGCCATTAATATTTCTATAAGGGAAGAAAACACAAGGGTTATCTCTAGAAACTACTAAGAATCTCATTTAGATCCATGTTGTTTATAAAGAAAGAAAAAAAAGGCTCTGCGCCTGTGGCTCAATCGGCTGAGGCGCCAGCCACGTACACCTAAGGTGGCGGGTTCGAATCCCCAGCCCGGGCCTGCCAAACAACAATGATGGCTGCAACCAAAAAATGGCCAGGCGTTGTGGCGGGCGCCTGTGGTCCCAGCTACTTGGGAGGCTGAGGCAGGAGA